>PVKU01006074.1:0-110654 GCA_004027475.1 Anoura caudifer
ATTTCTTGGCTATTTGAAGTTTATATTTTTCTGTGAGGGGCTTGGAAGAATGCTTTATAAAATAAGGTTATTAACCCAATTTGATTGACTTTAACATTAATAAATAATAATTCTATCAGTTGTCTTTTTCATTTCTTTCTGCTTTTGGTATTAAGTGGTTATGTTTTTGACATTAAATCTTCACTTGCTCTAGAATTTATTTTAGTATAAGGTGGAGTTAGAACTTCATCCTTTTAAGCATGTACTGGTTAGTTGTATTAACTCCACTTACTGAAAAAATTGTGTTCCTTCCCATTTTATTTGAAATACTTCCTTATTACAGCATAAATTCTTATATGATTTGGACTCTTACTACATTTTCACTTAGGTTCCTTTGTGTTTTGAGGTTTTTATTGTACATTTTTATCTCATTAACAAAGTTCTTTCATCCCTCCCCCTTAAAATTTAGAGGTTATTCTCAGATGTTAATTTATTTTTTCAGATGAGCCATACAATTGGTCTGTTGAATCTTATCCCACATCAGATTGTACTCCTTTGAGATACTTAGAGATTTAGTGAAAAATGTCTCTTGTCTAATATTGCATTTCCATCTTAGGAAAATACTTGCTTTGATTTATTTGAATCTGTATGCAACCTTCATCTAATTTTAGAATTTATATACAGATTCCGTGCATTTAAAACTCTTTATACCTACTTACTTTATATATTTGACTTGTCATTTGTAAGTAGATTTTTTCCTTCTCTATTTTAGTTGACTTTGGCTGACATAGAAGAGCACTATTGATTATCTGAACTTAGTATTTTTTTCATAGTTTTAGTTGATTTCTTTTGTTTTCTTGGTTGATGCTTTTACTGGCAGCCTTTTGCATGTGTAGCTCTTATTCTTAGGTTTTTAGCTCAGTTGTACCTTTTCAGAAATATCTTTTCTAACTACTCTTGGTAAAAGAACCTCAATTCTGGTCTTGGCCTTTTTTCTAGTCCTTATTGTTCCTTGATTATCATATTATTTATTAGTTTGTTTTCTTTTTGGTTTTTCTTCACTAGACTGAGAGCTTCATGCTCTTCAGTAATGCCTTTAGTTGTGGATATGTGATACTTTTCGTTCCTGTATGATAACATCTAGGTAAGAAAACCTTGGGGCTGTTGAAAATAATGGGGTAGAACTCAGGCTGAAGGTTTTATTCGGGATCGATAGAGCTGTGAGAGTTGACTCATCGGGGAAGTGGGTAGAAGAGCAGAGAACATGTCCTCAGAGACACCAGCTGCTAAGGAGGTGGTAACTGTGAAAGGTTCCTGGAAGGGAGACAATGCGTTTGACTCCCAGCTTGACCTTAAAATCTGAGTGCATAGTATTTTTGTAGAAGTACGGACCTAGTAAAGTTACTAGAGGCCATTGAATAATGAATTTTCCCGTATTTTGATGCATGTTATGTCGGTAACCTGGTGTTTTGTATTTTTTTATAAAGAAGAAAAACCAGTGTGAATAATTATTTTAGGTAATTGATAATGCATTTACAAATGTTTGTTTTAAAGGTAACATAAGCTTGTTTTTGGAAGAAGAAAATGATAAAACGTGTTTCCTTTTTGATCTCTCTTAACGTCCTGGTGAGACGTTATTGTGTGTGTTACCTGGGTATTCCTGCACCTGGCGGCGGCGGTGGCGGCGGCGGCGGCAGCAGGCAGCCTCGGTGTGTGCGCCTCTTATGGCCTGCCTGCCTGCCGCGCAGGGGTGCTCGCTGAGTGGTTTGACAGTGCTGAACGTTGTCATTTGTCCTTTCTGTCAACATGTCATCAGAAAGCCTTTGTCATTCGTGTGTTTGGGCGTAAGCCTTCCGTGGAGAATACAAGAATAGAAACACAGACGACATTAATAAACAGCAAATGGAATATCTTGACTCATTTGAATGGACAAAAGAAAATACTGGTTTTGAAAAGAAGCATCTCAAAATGCAATTTTTGTTTTGCAGTAACGTTTGGGAAATCAAATTTGTGTATGGTTTGGATGTGGGCTATCTAGAAAATATGCAGGATTTTCTTAGACATTGCTAGTAAGGCACAGTTAAAAATGACTTTTTAAAATCTTTCTTCAGTGCTCTCATTAAGCAAGTGAACAAATCCATCGATGGGACGGCTGACGATGAGGATGAGGGCGTTCCGACTGACCAGGCCATCAGAGCGGGCCTTGAACTGCTGAAGGTGAGCGTGCCCCTTGAGATTGTGGAAGCCGGAGGAAGATTTTGTCCCTCGTTTTTAGGGGTTGGGGTGGCCCAAAAGTTTGATTTTTCTGAAAAATCGTCTAGTAACACCTAGTTGTCTTCAACTTCATTGGAAACAGTTTTGTTGATGGTGTTATAGCTGCCACATCGGCGTGCGTTTTGGAAAAATCTCACCAAAATCGGGTTTTTGTGTAGTCGTTTTGAAATACTAAAGATGGAAGAAAAACACGCGGCATTTTCGGCATCTTATGCTCTATTGTTTTAAGACAAGTAAAACACCCAACTGAAACACAGAAGAGATCTGTACACCGTACGGAGAAGGTGCCGCGGCTGATGGCACGTGTCAGAGCAGCTGCGAAGCTCTGTGCCCCAGGCTTCCTGCTGGAAGAGGCTCACGGCCGGGCAGGCCGGTGAAGCTGAGACGATCAAATCAAGATGTTAATTAAGAGCAGTCAACTTTATACCACAAGGGAGACAGCCAAC
This sequence comes from Anoura caudifer, assembly GCA_004027475.1. Taxonomy (NCBI): domain Eukaryota; kingdom Metazoa; phylum Chordata; class Mammalia; order Chiroptera; family Phyllostomidae; genus Anoura; species Anoura caudifer. The sequence goes on from PVKU01006074.1 coordinate 2,700, forward strand.
ATACTCCGAATATATAAGTCAATAACATTATTCACAAAAATGAAAAATATGTCTTTTTATTTTGTGGAAAAAACATACGACTTTTTTTGACCAACCCAATAATTTATTTGTAGGGTTGTGTGTGTGGTTTTTTTTTGTGTGTGTGTGTGTGTGTGTGTGTGTTTTCTTTTTTTTTTTTTAATTTTAAGTTCTCACCTGAGGATATGTTTATTGAGTTGAGAGAGAGAGAAACATAGATTGGTTGCCGCCCACTTGTGCCCTGACCAGGGATCAAACCCACAACCTTTTTGGGGTAGAGGGACATTCCAACCAACCTAACCATCTGGCCAGGTTGGCTATTTTTAGTTTAAAATTGTATATTATAGCCTAGCATTAATTTTATTAAAATGGTGGGTTCTAATTTGAAAGTTTCATTACTGCTGAGCAAGAAAGGTGCTTGCCCTAACCCGGGAGGAGACAAATTCTTTTTCAAACTCCATTTTATCTTTTGTTAGCTAATGTACTGCTGCCTTATACTGATCATAAAAATACTGATTAATTGTTGACAACTTAATAAATGTAAAATTATAAAGAACAACATTCATAAATCATGCATAAATAATAGTTTCTTTTATTCCTTTTAATCTTTAATTTTTACAGAGTTCAGATCAGACTGAATGTACAATTTTATGTCATGGCTATTCTTATTAAAATACAAGCTTGCTTTTTTAGTGTTTTTTAAGACTTTTTTTTAAGAATGTCAGAAAACCTCTGATTTTTGACTGTCATGGCAAGTGAGTTTGCTTCACGCTCTTGTCTGTGATGCAGCTGATAGTAACAGTACTTACCTTGCTGGGGACCACGTTAGCTTACGCACATAAGGTGTCTGGCTCGTAGTAAAAATAATAAACATGTTTTGAAGTAATGATCCACTTTGGGATGTCATAATGCTTCCATCTACTTCTCTGTTGCTGGATATGTAGATATTTTAAATTTTACACCTATTACCACCACTGAGGTAAACATCCCTGGCATCTCTTACCAAGGTTCTTAAGAAATTCCCTAATCTTACAAGCAGAAAAAAGCTGTTAAGTTGCATATTTACTGCAAAGGTGTACTAGCAAGGTACCCCTTTCCTATGTCAGTCATTGATATTTTCCCTGTGATGGATTCATTATTTTTTTCTGTTCATTTTCTGCTGACATCTCAGTCTTTTGTTTGTTTTTTACCTGATTTGAGTGAGCTGTTAAATTTCTTTTGCTGTTTTATCGGACATACTTGACAGACAAATGTGTGCTATTTAAGTGTGAAGGAAGTTGTCAGGTATGTTGGTAGAAGGAGTACCGGTGAGAAGGAGTTGGGGTGCTGATGTGGAGCCCCAGCGGCCCTGCGGGGGCTCCTCAGGCGCCGCACCCCCCCCCCCCCCGCCCACTCCGGGTGTGGCTGCCCTGCGGCTCTTCTTGCCTTTGCCGCTCTGCCGTCTCGTCTGCCTGCACATCTCCAGAGAACGGCTTGTTGTGACCCATACACGTCATGTGTTTTTCTACTTCTGGCTTGTTTTTACATTCCCCATTCGAGTCCAGTTAGGCTTCAAAATAAGTCCCATGATGTTCAAAGAATTTTAATAGTTTTTGTTTTTTAAGTCCTGAAACATAACCTGTCTGAACTTTATGTCGAAACTGTATGTTTTGGGGGTTGGTCCAATTTGATTTTCTCCAGATAACTACCCAGTTTTACCAAGACTGTTTATTAAGAATCCTGTTTATTCTCATTTATCTTCTCTTGTTTTTTCTGTAATTTACTACACTCTATATAATCTGTTTCTGTATGTACTAGGGTGTATTTATTGCTTTCCTGTTCTACATTATGTTTCTTCTAATGTGAGTACCATGCTGACTTGATTATTGCAACCTTACAACAGCTTTTACTAGCTGGTGTTGTACTTCCCTAGGTTACTTCCCCCCAAAATGTTACTAGCTAGTTACTCTAATGACCTTTATTTAGAGGAATAGCGATATTTTGTTAAAATCTTTTTTTGTCCTTTTTTCTCCTACCCCCATTTCCCTTAAAATAAAACATTAACTGAAATCCAAGTTATTTTAACTAAAGTTACGTTAACAATTTAATTTTGAAAAAATGAGTTCTTTGGATTATTGTCTTAAACAAGAATATTCCTGTTACGTATTTGAGCGTATTTTAAATGTTACAGTGCTCTCGTTGACTTGTTAGCACAATTACTATTGTACTTGATTTGTATTTCTGCTGCATAATAGTTTAGATTTATATTGTAGAGATGAAGAGGGCTTTACAGATCATTTTTATGACTGATTTTTTAGGTACTCTCATTTACACACCCCATCTCGTTTCATTCTGCTGAAACATTTGAATCTCTCTTGGCTTGTTTGAAAATGGATGATGAAAAAGTAGCAGAAGCTGCACTCCAGATTTTCAAAAACACAGGAAGCAAAATTGAAGAGGATTTCCCACACATCAGATCGTGAGTCAAGTTTGTTCTGATAAATATTCTGGAAAATAGAAAAGTAGTTTACTGTTTCTTGAATTATGTAATAGGAATACTTTGTACTTCAAGGAAATAATGTCTAGGTTGTCTTAAGTTGATAGTATTTGCTTTAGATTCTCATTTTCTGGGAGAAAGCACTTCCTGGTATTTTAGAAGATTCATGAAAATGTGGGGTGCACATGTCATTTCTTTCTGAAGCATGAGTTTTACTTAAATATTTTAATGGAAACAGTCTGATAATAAAGCAGCCCTTTGCTGTGTGTGGCACAGAATAGACATGTTACATGATTTTAAAGCCCAGTGGAAGCTGCAGAGCAACCTCAGTAGGACCTCGCTTTGCGCTCTCCCCTTTCCTTGGTGATTCAGAGCGCTGGGTCGCAAGCGTTCCGAAACGGTGTTTTCCTTGATGCAGGGAGGCGGGGGACTTGGCTGTGTGTGTGCTGTGTATGCGTGTGTGTTCCAGTGTTTCTAGGAATTGGAACTTGTGTTTGTTCTGGGAATCTCTAATAGTGGTTGCTTGTTGGTCCAGGTTCTGTAATAGCTCAAAATAATAAGTCTTCCTTCGTATGGATCACTGCTTGCCATGCTCTGTACACATCTCTCCCCATCCCTGGGGGCGTCTGACATCTGCGAGTCGGTCCTGATGCTGCCGTCAGGCACCGATGGCTGGTTTGGCCTCTGCCTCGTGACTTCTGGCGTAGCCCGTGGTTGGTTAGTTGTGGTGGCATGCTTCCCAATGTGGACAGTCTCTTAGCATCTCAGGTGCCTTTGTTATTATTCCTTTCTGTTCATGGGGACTTAATTTTAGAAAGTATTGGTAAATAAGACAAAGGCATTAATTAAATGATGAGTGAAGTGCACCATAATTTTGTGACAGTACTCTCCTTGGCCAGAATAAGAAACTTTATGGTTTAGGACTGACTCCTTAATTTTTCAGGGAGCTTGAGGCGTGAACTTACACTTGAGGCGTGGTGCTGTCACTCTTGGGGGCAGACCAGCGGTCAGAGTGCAGTCCCCCACACACACTGTGTGTGTAAACTCTGTACGTACCTCTGCGTACCATTCAGGGAATGCCCAGTATTGCACCACCTCATTCGGACCCCGTAACACTCACGAAAGTAGAGGACTTGGCATCTTAACGTTCCATTTGAGGAACCTGATGCTCTCTTGAAGTGAACGTTTCCAGGTCACTTAGCCAGCGAGTTGCAGAGTGAAGACTTGAGTCTGGGCCTGTTCGTCTGCAGAGCCTGTGGTACCATGTGTGTTACGGCGCACTTTCTGTCTTAACTAGAGCTTCGAGCAAATTTTAGTGAGATTTAGGTACTGGAGATTTTTGTTTTCATTCTACACTGTCTTTCCTAGTACCTTTTATATTAAAAAAGGGTTTGCTTTTTTATAGGAGAACTGCAAGATGAAGGTAAACACGTCGGCATTTTAGAACACGCACGGGTATTTTGAAATGCGTGCTGCTGTCGTGTGGGACTGACAGGCGTCAGGAGTCCCTGTTTGTGGGTGGGGTGTTTCACGTGTCTCTCAGAGGAGAGCCCGCTGATGCTGAGCCCCTGCCGCTGGCACACCCGCCCCCAGGGAAGGGCCTCGCAGCGCGTGTCTCCGGGAGCTCAGGCGTGTGGGCCAAGTCTCTGTGTTAAATCGTTGAATTGGGGGAGTTGATTTTGAAAAAAATGATAAAGTGAATGTCTTATTACATTCTTTTCTTTCAAATTTACCAAAGTAATTCTCAAGAACCAACGGAAATGTGTGTCTAAGCAGGCACGCTGATGCCAAGTGAGCCCGGGGCCTGGCGTGCACCGGGCTGTCTCTGCGAGCGCAGAGGGGAAGAGCCTGGGACACGGGCCGTTGGAGAGAAGTGAGGAAAGCTTCCGTTCAGCTGCACTAGAGCTGAAGGAGAGTGTTTGTGGTCATGCCAGTTTTCTTTAGGCAGACCTATTTTCCTTAAAAAGGAGGAACGAATCTTCTATTAGAATCATGAAGCAAGGTTATTGCCAACTTGCAGGAACAGAAAAAATTACGCGCTGACCCGCTAAACAAGAATGATGGCGAGTTTGGGTTTCCTTCTGACTCAGCCCGTCTCGGAGTCTGACCGACCCCAGGGTAAGCCTCTGTGCAGACACAGAGAGTCGAGTCCCCTGGCAGCATGGAGTGGAGCCGTGGCTGGGTCGGGGCTCACGCCCTCCAGGCCCTCCTCCAGCCTCTGAGCCTGCTGATGGCGCACGTGCAGCCTGAGCTGGGAACGTTGGCGTGAATTTTTGAGAGAACTGTTCAGCGTTCAGTCATCTGGGAGACACTGTCTGCATTTCTGTTCAAAAGGCAGAGCCAGAGAGAATTTCAGTTCTTCAAACAAGAATTAACGGAATACAAATTAACAAACGTGAAACGTAAATATTTCAGCGTTAAAAAGCTGATAAGGACTATTTGAAAGAATTTCATTTTTCTAAGAAAAAAAAATGTAAACAGTTGTTCTAAACTGCCAAGAAAGTTAAACTGCAAATGGCATCTGGTTGGGGGTAGGGGGAGAACAGAAGTAAAGTAATATATTCGAAAGGAAAGTGGCCGAGCTAAGGGTAAAGAAGCGCGGAAACATTGGGCTTATAGAACACAATTTATTACAAGCAGCAAGGAGTAAACGACATAGAAAATGTGACCAGGAAGCTAGAGGTGGAGGTGGAGGAAATGGCAGGGAATGCGGAGGTAGTGGGCCAAGAAGTCAAGGGGGGGGGGGGGGCCGGGGGACGGGTCCTGACAGGCTGCATGCAGCTGGTTTCTGCAGAGAAGACAACACTTAGCAAAGTGCAGATCATTTTGAAAAAGTAATAGTAAACTGGTTTAGAATGAATGAAAACATGAAGCTGGAGATGAAAAAACCTCATGTGTTAGGAAAATTTCCTGGTAGAATTTGCTGAATTTTTAGGGATTGCAGGAGTGATTTCAGAAACATCAAGGGAAGAAAGAAAAAAGGAGGCCATGCACAGCCAAAGAGGAATGAGGCTGACGAGTTTCTTTTCGACCGCACGAGATTTCCAAAGTTAATGATTGAACATCGAGGGAGTTGTGGTGGACAAAAGAAATGTAACTGAAGAATCCCCCAGGCAGCCAGCTGTGTGTCAGAGCCCACGAAGGGCGCTCCTCGGGCTGCAGGGGTTCGGAAGGTGTGCGGCCCTTTCTGCTGTTACCGAGAGGCCGTCCTGCTTACGAGGCTGTTCCTTCTCCCCTCACGTTCAGTTCTGCTCATGCTGCCACATCCAGCCTCTGCGTCTCGTGTCCTCATCTCTTACGCGTCGTTCCTCAACATTTTACTCTCGGTATTTAAGTCTTAAATGTGGCTGCATCTGTTAGGAAACTTGGATTTTTTTTTTAAAGGATGATATAAAATTGTCCCAAGAAGAGGGAAGAAAAACATAATAGGCTATAATTATTTTTTAAAGTTTAGGAGAATTACTCTGTAATAAAAGTGCCAGTAAAGTTGTGTGTTGAAGGGGTTTTCTACAGGAACCTGAAATCCTAATTGTCTTTTAATTATTTGGATAATGGCGGCGGGGGGGCATTCAGATTGCTTCTAAAGCCGAGATACTTGCAGTAATGCTGAATTCCCCAAAAGGAAACTAAGACAAATCTTAACTCATATCGATGCTGAAATTATACGTAAAATACTAGTGAAAAGAGAGTTTGCTGCTGTAACATGAGAATGTATGAGAGGGGACCCAAAAAACCCGAAATTTTTTTAATAAAGAAACTGTGTATGTATTCTCACATGTTGAAATGTCAGTCACCTTCGAAGTCCTCTCCATTGGATGCTGTACACCAATCGAGACGTTTTTCCCACTGCTTAAAACAGTTACTGAACTCGTCAGTTTGGAAGCCTTTTAGTGCTTCTGCTGGGGTTTGTTTGTTTGTTTGTTTGTTTCACCTCATCAGCAAAACATTTTCCTTTGAGGACATTTTTCATCTGGGAAACAAAAAAAAGTCTCTGCAGGTGAGATCCGATGACTAGGGAGGGTGGAGCATAGGGCTCATTCTGTTTTTGTCTAAAAACTGAACACTCAGCTCCCTGTGGACAGATGTGCTTATAAATCTCCCATCATGAAGTGGGCAAAGTGTTGAAAGAGTCTTTAAAAAAAAAAAAGCTCACGGAAGCTGAACGCAGCCTCTCACAACACTACCAGCTGGTCCACTGATGGAGATGGGTTCCTAGAACACTCCCCTAGTGGGAGGAGCCTGTACTACTTTCAGGACTTCCAGAAAGACAATTTTGGGGTTTTGGGGTCCCCCCTTGTACTATGACCAAATGTGGTTTGTTCCAGGAATACAAGAGTGTTGCTATCAGTAAGACTAATATTCATGTTACAATTCATTATGTAAGTGGGTAAAGGGAAAAGGCACATGATAGATCGTTTTGATAGATGATGCAAGGGCTCTGATTTTTTTAAAAATCAGTCTGTTTACAATTAAACCAAATAAAATAGGACCAGATGCCTCCATAACACACGAGGCAGTAGGCACCGTTGTACAGTAAAATGTCAGGCGTGCCCCAGGAGAAGTCGGGAACCGGAGTAGGAGACGCTGTTGCTGCCACAGCCTCACGTTGGCGGGGAGCACCAGCCGGTGTAATTCCATAAGGAGATGCAGGTGGGGCGCCTGCGGAGCCCTGTGCCGTGGGCGGCCGTTGCTGTGGACCCGGCCATGGCGTGGCAGCTCTCCCAGAAGCAGGGCATCGCCCTGCACGGAAGCACCAAAATCCTGGCCCAGTGTCCTCCTGTGGTTCAGCGGTGTTTCGTATTAGCGCGGCACTGATCCCTCCGAAACCCTTCTGCTCGAGTGCGAAATAGGGACTCACCTCAGTACCTTTGCATGACTTCTGATGGACGGTGCTCGTTCATCCTTTGCTCCTGTGTATGTTTCGTGTTTGTCTGTTTTGAAGAATTTTTTCATTGATGTTTTTACAAATTTGATAATCATACACCTCATAGTAGTTTACTTTCTGTTTCTCCTGCTTGAGGTATATGGTGAGTCTTGGGACTGTGAGTTTACTTTCATCGGGTTCGGAAAGTTTTGTCTATTGTTTCCTCAAACGTTGTGTACCTCTCTTCACCTTCTGTTTTCTGGGACTCCAGGTACACGCGTTTTTGACTGCTTGGTACTGTCTTACAGGCCACTGATGCTTGGTGCTTTTTCTGTCTTTGGCTTCTCATTTTATTTTGCATAGTTTATATTGCTATGTTATCAAGTTCACTGATCTTTTTCTTTTGTAATATACAGGAGTGGGCAAAAGCAGGTTTAGAGCTGTGAGTACATAAAACACAGTTTATTCTTGAGAGTCTATATTACTTCTCCATATAAATGACTGTAAACCTGCTTTTGCTCACCGCTGGGTAATCTGCTTTAACTCCTATCAGTACATGTTTTACTTGGTGTATTGTTCACATTTAATAGCTCCATTTAGGTCTTACTCATGTATTTTATTTCTGTGCTCATCGTGTCTGTGCTTTCTTCTTACCTTCTTGAGCATGTTTCCAATAGCCGTGTTAATGCCTTTGCTCATTCTATCACCTGGGCTTCTGCGCCTGTTTCTACTGATGAATTTTCTCCCAGTGCATCCCCAGAACTCCAGGTCTCCCTCTCTCTGTAGCGCCCTCCTCTGGTGCTCTGCCCTGAACTGGCTCTGCTCCCCTCAACTGCCCGTGAGCAGCGCACTCTGCCCGGGCCCCCTCCCTGCAGTAGGTGGGGGCAGGTCTGCGGCTCTCCCAGCCCCTCCCTGTCTCTTCCAGGGCGGCAGAGCGGTGCCGCCTGCTGCCCAGCGTGCGGAGCCTGCGGCGAGTTTTCTCTGGTGTTGCTGCTCAGGGCGGGAGAGGGCACCCACTCTCAGGTAGTCGGTCTCAGCGAGGCGGAAGTCCTCTCCATGCACCGTAAGCTGTGTTCTTTCCTAAAAATGCGGGAAGTGAAAATCTTTTCAGGCTTCACAGCGTCATTTGTGTGTTTTTTGAAGAACTTTCTGTTCATGTTCAGCCCATTTTTCCATGATATTGTTGGTCTTTCCCCTTTGTTTGTGGAAGGACTTTGAATGGTAGGGGTAGTAATCCTTTCTCTCTAATAGGAGGTGTGTGATTTCCCCTCAACTTGCCACGTGTCTTTTTAACTTGTTCTTGATGTCTTTTGTGAGACTGTATTATCACCGTGGCGTATTATTAAACCTCCGAATCCGTAGTACTGGAGCACTGGGTTGGTGCTGGCGAGGAGGAGGAAGCGGAAGTCGCCTTCACTGTGATTGTTCGAACAATAGTTGAGCTGAGAGGCTCTGTTTTATTCAGTATTTATTTTGACTGTGTTGCGCGAAGATGAGATAAATGAATGTTCTTCCAGGTACCTACGTGACTCACTCCCCAGCTCCCTCAGAACTCGCTCCGCTGTTACCTCGATCGGAGAGGTCTTCTCCGATGACCGTGGCAACCTGTGACATGCTCACAGACCCTCCCCGCTCCTGTCCTTGCCCTGTTTCTCTTCACTTTCCCCTACAGCCGTTAATCCCCGTCTGACAGAGCCCGTATTTTGCTAATTCACGTGTTATCATTAGCCTTGTCCCCAATATGTTGGCAGCATGAAGGCGAGGACTTGGGACTTTTAATACTGTCCGGCACATAGAAAGCACTCGATTTGTGTTGGTTAAATAATCAGATTGCCCTTTTCCTAGGTGGTTCTGGAGGCAAGTGAAAGAGGAGTCGAAGAGGAGAAGCAGCTTCGGGAAGTGGGGACACCAGGTCCCTTCGCAGTGGTCTTGTGTGTGGGCGGCAGGGCGGCTGGAGTGACCGCAGTGAGGGTCAGAGAAGTGGAGGGTGGGGATTGAGTTAAAGAAAAGAGATGGGTCATCCTCCTTATGTGTGTTTATACTTGATAAAGGAAAATACATTTGGATTACATATATATTTTTAGTATATTTTATTGATTATGCTATCACAGTTGTCCCATTTCTCCCCCATCATTCCCCTCCACCCTGCACCCCCCTCCCACCCACATTCCCCCACCTTTAGTTCATGTCCATGTGTCATAAGTTCTTTAGCTTCTACTTTTCCCACGCTGTTCCTGCCCTCCCCCTGTCTATTTTCTACCCATCGTCTATGCTACTTATTCTCTGTACCTTTTCCCCCTCTCTCCTCCTCCCAATCCCCTGTTGCAAACCCTCCATGTGATCTCCATTTCTGTGTTTCTGTTCCTGTTCTACCTGTTTGCTTAGTTTGCTTTTGTTTTAGGTGTGGTTGTTAATACCTGCGAGTTTGCTGTCTTTTTACCGTTCATATTTTTTATCTTCTTTTCTTAGATAAGTCCCTTTAACATTTCATATAATAAGAGCTTGGTGATGATGAACTCCTTGAACTTGACCTTATCTGAGAAGCACTTTATCTGCCCTTCCATTATAAATGACAGCTTCCCTAGATAGAGCAATCTTGGATGTAGGTCCTTGACTTTCCTGACTTGGAATACTTCTTTCCAGCCCCTTCTTGCCTGTAAGGTCTCTTTTGAGAAATCAGCTGACAGTCTGATGGGAACTCCTTTGTAGGTGACTGTCCACTTTTCCCTTGCTGCTTCTAGAATTCTCTCCTTCATTTTAATCTTGGCTAATGTAATTATAATGTGCCTTGGTGTATTCCTCCTTGGGTCCACCTTCTTTGGGACTCTCTGAGCTTCCTGGACTTCCTGGAAGTCTATTTCCTTTGCCAGATTGGGGAAGTTCTCCTTTATTATTTGTTCAGATAAGTTTTCCACTTGTTGCTCTTCCTCTTCCCCTTCTGGTACCCCTATAATTCAAATGTTGGGACGTTTAAATATGTCCTGGAGGTTCCTAAGCCTCTCCTCATTTTTTTGAATCCTTGTTTCTTCTTTTCTTTGTTTGTTTCTTTCTTCCTTCTGGTCCACTCCATTGATTTGAGTCCCAGTTTTCCTCCCATCACTGTTGGTTCCCTGTGCATTTTCTTTCATTTCACTTATTGTAGCCTTCATTTGTTCATCTAATTTGCGACCAAAATCAACCAATTCTGAGAGCATCCTGATCACCAGGGCTTTGAACTGTGCATCTGATAGGTTGGCTGTCTCTTGATTGCTTAGATAAGTTGGCTCTGGGGCTTTGGTCTGGTCTCCCATTTGAGCCATTTTTGTTTGTTTGCTTTGTTTTTTGGTCTGGTAGCCGCTGTTAAGTAGTGAGGGGGCTGAGCCTTAGGTGTTCCCCAGGGCGGGGCAGCCAAGTTGCCGGGTTGTGCAGCTGTATGTGGGGGAGGGGTCCGAGAGGGAACAATGGAGCTTGCTCCTCTCTCTCTCTCTCATATTCCAGTCCCTTCTGCTGCTTCCCCCTAGCAAAGTGGGCCCTTCTGGTGCTGATTTCCGTGTGGGTGAGTTGTGTATGTTCTAGCTCCCTGTGGGTCTCTCCAACGAACTCTCCTGTGAGGCTGGGAGTCTCTCCTAGCACTTCAACTTCCGCAAGTGTTTTCATTCGGTGTTTTTAGGTTTTATTTCCTGGCACTGGGGCCCTGGGTTGCGAGGTCTGTCTTGCTCCCGCCTGGATTATCTGCGTGCGAATGTGGGACCACCTGGTCAGCCAGCTGCCTTGCGCAGCCTCACTGGGTCTGCCTGTTGCCACCCCACACCCGGGTTCCGCTAGCCACCGCCTGCACACCTGGGGTCTTCCAGCTGCTGCCTGCGCACCAGGGTCCACCAACTTCTCCGATTACCCTGGACTTCCGTATAGTTCAATTTTCTATAAGTTCTGGTTGTTTTCTTGTTTCTAAATCTTTGTTGTCCTTAATTTTGGTTGTGTGAGGAGACACAGTGTGTCCACCTACGCCTCCATCTTGGCCAGAAGTCTGGATTATATTTTTAATATAGATATTTATAAAGCAAAGTGATACATAATTGAACATGAGTCTGAGTAGATAATGTAAGTACCTAGTGGAAGTCATGTTGATTTTCCTGATGTGTTGTTTTCTCTCTTTTTTAGAGCTTTGCTTCCTGTTTTACATCACAAATCTAAAAAAGGACCCCCCCGTCAAGCCAAATACGCTATTCATTGTATCCATGCAATATTTTCTAGTAAAGAGACCCAGTTTGCACAGATATTTGAGGTAAAGAGAAAAAGACTTTTTGTTTCATGTTATAGTTAAAAAAAAGTGCTAATAATTATACAGAATGTTCTCATTTGGAGATTCATCATTTTATAGTGTACAGTAAGTCCTCACTCAACTTCATTGATAGGTCCTGCGAGTTTGAGTGAAATGACATCTAACAAAAACAGTTTTACCATCAACAAGTGTTCAGTTACTGTGGCGTCTCAACAACACGACATTGTTTGAGAACCTACTGTGTTTTCAAAATGGAATCGTGTAACTAATGCTGACTAGTGGTTAAAATACGGAAATACCTGACTATGCATATGTTTATGCTAACTCGAGTTGAGATGTCAAACAATTGTATAATATTTAATATGTATATATTATATTTTATACACAGTATTCTGATGATTTAGTATTGGAAACATTAATAAGTAATTACATATAAAGTTATACTTATTGATAAGTAATAGATGATTATTTTGTCATTTTTCAGGTTTGAAAATTAGATTTCTGTTTATGTGATACTAATGAAGTGTGGGGTTTTGTAAATCAATACTAATTGGTAATATGAAGTAAATAGGTTTATACTTTAATTACTTACCTAACTTTATGTCATATTAAAGTATATTTTCTCAATATATATTTTATATTATTTATTCTGACTTACAATTTTAGTTCATGAGCCTTGAGTGAAATTACAGCAGTTTGGAAATATGTTGAAGCTGTGTGCGTAAATACTTGACTGGTGATCCTAGGAACATTGGCTGTCTCACAAACATTGGCTCTAATGTATTTTTATGTGTTATGTTAAAGAACTGAAGGAGGAAGAGAAGTTGTATTCTTTAACAACATTATCTATAATATGTTTTCGGATGTGAGAATGACTTCGGTGAATTCCAGTTGATTTGTAGAAAGCTTTTGTTTTTCTTAACCTGTTCTTTTTAATGATGGGGAGGAGAGGACAATGCTGATAATAACTTGGATTTTTAGGGTACTTTTATTTTCATTTTGATAATACCTATAATTTTATTTCATTTTTACAAGAACCTGACCTGCAGTCCTTCTAGGACTGGGTTGGCTGGCGTTCTAAGAAAAGGTTTCATAGAGATATTTGATGTTTATGGAAAATTGTCACACTCATTGTAACGAACTAATTGAAACTAATTTACATTATCAGAATTTTGTTCATAATGTGAACAACAAGCTGGACTCAAATGTGCAGTGGAAGTATTGAGGGAAGTCAGCAAGAAGCTAATTTGTTTAAATGCACTTTTGGTTAAATGAAGCTGTACATTGTCCTGATACATGGGCCAGCGCAGCTCTGTGTTGCTTTTTCAAGCTTAGATTTCTTAGTGTTCAGTGTGGGGGGATAGAGCATCGATTCAATGAAATTGGTCTTTAAAATTTTTCAATAGCTAATGTATTTACTTGCTTCACAATCAAAAGATGCAAAACAAATATCCAAATAGTGAAAGAGTACTAAGTTTTGTGCTCCTCCCAACATCTATATCCCCAGCTGCCCTGTTCCCTTTCTCAGAGGCAGCCGATGCTATCAGTTTGTAATGTACTTTCCTGGAGAGATTTCGTTGATACACAATTAATGCAAATACAGACATACACAGCAGGTCCCCTTCCCCTTTGGCCAGTGATAGCATGTTATAGTCTCTCTTACGGATATTTGATTTTAAGAATTAAAGTACCTTTTAGGTATTCTGTATGTGAATATAGGGAGCTCCATTCTTTTGTCGTGGCAAAATGCATATTATTGGTTGGGTTTCGTATCAGGATAATAATTTTATTAGTTACGGTATTTAATATGTGATGCTATAAAAATCCACAAGAAATGCATGTGACTATATAATAAAAGCTTATTCCTTGCTCCTGAAAAAAAGTCCAGTAGGCTGTTTGGACTTCATTCTTGTCTGAGTGGCTTTGGCACACGCCCTCTTTCTGACCAGCAGCTTCCTGGTGAGGCCCCCTGGACCCGTGGCGTTCTGGCAGCCAGCGAGTGAGGGGCAAGAATGTGCGTCCGTGTGGGCGCGACGTACCTTGCTTTCTCTGTTGTCCTGTTCCCTGGAACTGACTCACATGCCCTCACCTGACTGCCAAGGAAGCTGCACCTTGGGTCACCCTGTGCCCAGAAAGCTGAGCAGAAATGAGTGTTGGTGAACCCACTCGGTCTCTAACATGGTTCTCCATGCTGAGATGTTCCTTTACCTTCCTCTGAACATGACCGGAGCGAAACCAAAAATGCTTATCTGTGATGCTTTCTAGACATAAAAACCTACGGAAATTTAAATTTGAACCTGAGTTATTAATTATGCCATGTGCGTGTATAAGAACTTCTGTAGTTTGTTTAATTTGGAAATGAAATGTATGAACAGTTTATTTGGATGTTGACAGAGTTGGATATATTTTCCTTCCTTCATTTTCAGCCTCTGCATAAGAGCCTAGATCCAAGCAACCTGGAGCATCTCATAACCCCGCTGGTCACCATTGGCCACATCGCCCTCCTCGCCCCTGACCAGTTTGCTGCCCCTCTGAAGTCCTTGGTAGCTACCTTCATCGTGAAAGACCTTCTCATGAACGATCGGGTGATTTGCATTTTCTGTACTCATGTTCTTCCTAGTGTTATCTTCTAAAATTTTGTACAGCAGAGACGTGAAATGACGTAAACACTTCCATTGGGCTGCCTCGTTTTGGGTTTTCCTGTCTTCTTAGCAGGCTGTCTCTCCCTCATGAGTCAGACAGCGTTGGCACATCTCTCTAGCTCATCCAGGGCGTGTGGGCTGAAATGCCTTCCTGGATGAACGCTGAGTACCACGTGACTCTGTCCTGGTCAGCCGCACGGGGTTTGAGTTTTGTGACGACATCGCCTTTCCAACGTGAGGCCGACAGGCTTGCTCACGGTGGTGGTCAGGACAGTTGCGGTCCCTTCTCCACGCGCAGCAGAGAATCGCTTCCAAGAGCCTCGGAGGGGACCCCCGGGAAGAGCAAGGGGTTTCGTCCGTCTCTGGGTTGTGAGTGCAGGAGTCCCCCCGCATCCACAGCTGCGCCTCTGTGCTCCCAGTCACCCACACTCAATTTCATTCTGAGAATGTTGAATGGAAAATTCCAGAAATAAACAGTGCCCCAGTTTTAAGTAACTCAGTGTTCTGGGCAGTGGGAGGAGACATGGCGCTGTCCTTCCCTGTTCTGCCTGGGATGGGCGTCCCCTCCGCCCAGCATCTCCACGCTGCACATGCAGTTTCGTGAGGTCCTTTGGGAGACTGAGAAGGTGACCGTAGGCAGGCAGCCTTCATCGCAGTCTGTTACTGTAATTGTTCTGTTTTCATTACTAATTAACATCTTGCTGTGCTGTACCTTAAACTTTATCATAGGCAGGTACATACAGGAAAAAGAATACACACGGGCAAAAGTAGGTTTACAGTCAGGGTTCCATGAAACAGTTTATTCTTATTTATCAATTACTGTATTGTTTTCCTTACGAACAACTGTAAACCTACTTTTGCCACACCCGCGCTCGTAGCAACTAGCAGACACGTACAGCTGTTGAAATCTTAAGTTTAAATTAAATGTAATTACAAGTGCGTTTGCACATTTCAGGTGCTCAGTAGCCGCCTGCTGCTAGCAGGGGACAGCACTGGGCCTCTGCCATCTCAGTTCTGCTGGGCGGTGTTGCTCGAATGGCTGTGTTGTTTTCGTGTGTTGTTTTCGTGGTCCCGCTTCACTTTTCGGTCTGCTTGGAGTTGGCCTTTGTAGATGTTACAGTAGCGACGTCTTGAGTCATTGTTATTTCCCTCTGACACAGCACCATTTATCGAAGACTTTCTTCCCTGGTGCTTACAACAAAGACACGGGATTCGAATGGTAACGTGAGACGAGCTGTTGTAAAGGGTACAGCTCAGGGGGCCTTACCGTGTTCGCAGCGTTGTGTAGCCACTACCCCTACCGAGTCCCAGATCGTTGCCGTGGCGCGGTGGCGCAGTCACCTCCCGGGTATCTCCCCGCCCCTGACCGACGGCCGCGGTCTCTCTGCCTCAGCGGGTCTCCCTGTTCTCGACTCTTCCCTGCAGACAGAACCGTGCAGTGTGTGACCTTTGGAGCCGGGTGTCCTTTGCGCGGTGCGTGTTTCTGAGGCCCATCCTCGCTATCGCGTGTGTCAGTGCCGCGTTTCACTTCGGGGCCGAGGAACACCCCGTTGTGTGTGTTCGCCACGGTTTGTGTGTGTGCCCGTTCGTTGTCGGGCATTGGGGTTGTTTCTGCCCTTTGAATGCACAGTTCACCGTTGTGGATAGTGCCGCGATGGGTTCCGTGTCTCTCTGTCTGCCTGTCTGTTTTCAGTTCTCTGGGGTGTATTCCTAGGAGTAGATTTGCTGATTATACGGTAATTTAACTTTTGAGGAACTGCCAAACCTTTTTTCCCAGTGACTGCATCATTTTATCTTCCCACCAGCAACGTACGAAAGTTCCAATTCCTTTCCATCCTTGCCAACTTGTTATTTTCCGTTAATTCGATTGTAGCCATCCTTGTGAATTGGCATCGGTGTGTCATTGTGCCTTTGAAGGCGTTCTCTAATGACTGGTGAGTGTGGGCATGTAACGTTCTTATTACCTCTTTCGATACCTTTTTTGAAGCAATGACTGTTCAAGTACCTTCTTTAATGTTTGTTTTGTTGAGTTGTAATAGCTCCATATATATTCCAGATACAAGTCTCTTATCAGATACATGATTTGCAAATATTCTCTCTCGTTCTGTAGGTTGTCTTTTCCCTTTTCTGAAGTTCTTTAACTTTTTTAATTGATATAGTCGACATACATCGCTACGCGAGTGTGTTAGGTGTGCAACATAATGTTTCCATATTTGTATGTATCGTGAAGTGGTCGGCCCCGTATATCTAGTTAATACCCGTCACCACACATAGGTGTGCATTTCTTTCTCTGTGGTCAGAACTTAGGAAATTACTCTCAGAAGTTTTCAAGTGTACAATACGCTGTTATTAACTATATTCACTGTGCTGTGTGTTATATCCAGTGACTGACTTACGTTATAACCGGAAAGTTGGATCTTTTGACTCCTTCACCCACACCTCACCTCCTTCTCTTGGAGCTGCTGGTCTGTTCTCTGTATCTGTGAGTTAGGTTTTTTTTGTTACTGTTTGGGTTTGTTTTGGTTTCTGGTTGGTTTTTGTTTTTTAGATTCCACATGTAAGAGAGATCATACGTTTAAAATGAAGGAAGGAAACACCCACCAGAGGTTTCTTTTGTTCTGGGGTTTTTGTTTGTTTTGTTTTGTTTTTCAGCACAATCACAGAATAATCCTGACATGATAAACTGCAGCTACTGAGAGATGTGAATGTGCAGTGTCAGCCAGGAAATTAAATGAAGGCGACCAAAAAGCTGAACCCAATCTTGAAAGCCTGGGGGTCCCATCTTTATTCACGGCTGATAATTTGTGGTTTGCAGAAACAGCTTAGGAAACAAAAATTAAACACTAGCTCAGGTAACCCTTTGGTTAACAGGATAGAGATCCCTAAAATCCAGCAGGCAAACTTCCAAACACATATTGCTGAAAATTTAAATAGAGCTTAACAAGCAGTTCTTCCATTGAGAAGTGCCCTCAAAGTATAAAGTGGAAATAATGAAAATGAAATCACAACAGAAACATTCTGCTAAAATTTCTGAGCTAAGCATGTGAGAAAGATCCCCAAAGCTTTCATGGGGTAAGCTACCAAAAAAGAAGTAGGAATCAGATTAACTTCAGATTTCTCAGCTACAAATCTGGATTCCAAGAAAACAGTGTTATAATTTTCTGCTGCCAAGTGACTTGAAACAGAGGATTCTAGTAATTCAAAAATAAGGGGGAAATACTTTGAGAAATCCAAGACCAAGTTTCCAAACTGTAGGGCTTTTTGAAAGAATTACTCAAAGATACATTCCACTGAAATGCATAATTTACCAAAAATAGTTCAGTCTGCATGAAAAAATGTATAGAAGATACATGTACAAATATGAGGAATGTATAGAGATAAAATATTAGAGGATTAGAAAATAATCAAAATTGGCATGCTTCATACATTTGATTAAAAATAAAGAGTTTAGCAAGAAAGATATGGTATAAGATCAAATCTATAAAAAGTTCCCCAAAGTAACCACAAACACAAAACCCACTTCTAACAACCAAAGTACCTCACAAGTTGTACAATAGAAAATTTAAAATTTTCTTCACAGAGAAAATTAAGCACTTGTGTGAAAGACATCTTGTGGATAAGCAGACAAAGTGGCTGGAAGGGAGGGAGGCGTAGGCAACGGCGGCAGCGGCACCGCAGGTGACTGGGCGGGGGTCGGACTCAGGAAACTGCTGTTCCCTGGGGAGGGGAAGGATAAGGAAGCCTGGAGTCTCAGCGTACAAGGAATACGAATCGGTTCCAGATGGGTTAAGTTTTTAATGTGTGAAAAAAGCCTTAGAACTTTTACAAGAACATATGGGGGACTATTTTTATGACATTAAAGTAGGAATGGGTTTTTAAAGTAAGACATAAAAACCATTAACTACAAATGAATGATCAATTTAGCTACATTAAAATTAATAGCTTTTGTTCAAAGGACACCATAAAGGGAGGGGAAGACACACCAGAAATTAGATTTTATGTATTTTGTTAAGATACTAAAACATGTACCTGAAAAAAAATAATGTGTATAAAGATTAACTCTGAAAAAAAAGACAATGAAGGGGAAGAAAGATGAGGCATTAAAAGGAATTTTGGAAAGGAGGTAACAGGAGTGGTGGTGATTAGGTGTATACATTTCGTTAGTAACCAGGGAAATGAAAATTAAAACTATAATGAGACACTGTTTTACATTAATCAGATGGGAAAAATGAAGAAATCTGGCAAGAATTGGTGCTACACACTGCTGATAGGAAAATAAGTTTTAACCATTTTGAAAAGTAATTTGACGATTAAATTAAAAGTTAAATACATGTTCACACTGTGATTCATCAGTTTCACTCATATGAATATAGCGTAGAGAAATTCCTGCTAATAAGTATCAGGATGCCTCTATAAGAGCATTTATTGAGTTATTTTGCACAATGATAATACACAGTAATAATGAATGAACTACATTAGTTCATTAGTTAGATTTAGTAACAAGGATTGTTATAAGAAACAAATGTGTAATGATAAAAGTGTCATCCAAGAGTACTTATGATATAATACAACTTTTATAAACCTTAGGAACTAGCAAAACTGGTACACTGTTTAGAGAGATATATATGGTAAGTGGGGTTCTGTCTTATTTGGAGAAAGATAAACCCAAAATTCAACATGGGTTAGTAACCTAAGGCAGGAAAGAAGCAGGAAGGAAGTTTTGGTGAGTGACAAAACCAGGAGCTAACAGTTCCTGGGTGTTCGTTCTGTTACTATAAAACAAAGGGTACAAACGTTACATACGTACGGTGGTGGGCAAACGTAGGTGTGCAGTTGTGAGTATGTGAAAGCTTATTCTTGTATATTTGCTCTATTATTTGTATTACAGTTGTACTTTTGCCCACCTCTGTATGTTCCTTTGTACATGTCGAACAGAACGTAAAATAAGACAAATCCATGCATTGGAAGAGGTGAAAGTGAGCTCTGTTTCTGACAAGAGCCGACCAGGCCGTCTTGAACCTGTATTGCCGCCGGGACAAATACAGAGACTGGACACACTGGTTCTTAAAGTCAGCGTGAACCAGCAGAGAGCCAGCCACCAGGGCAGTGAGACTTGGCAGGGCGGTGGTTTCACGGAAGCGGGAAACGGGGGTTGAGGTTGGTGCTGTGGTGGCCTCTCGTAGACGCAGGAGGGCTGACTCTGGACGTGAAGGAGGCGCTCGTTGCCGTGACAGTGGAAGGGGGAAGTGGCGCTGGGAGCCCAGGGAAGGGCAGAGCCCTTGTCCGCCAGCCTGAACCTCGGGTGGACCATGCAGCGGGCGCACCTTCTGGATCTCGGTGCTGTCGGTCCTGCTGCCGGAGCATCATCACTGGAGGGCTGCTTGATCCCGGTTTTGGAGGCTGCTTCTGGAAATGGTCCATATGAACGGGAGTGGGGGGTGAAAAGGGGACCCCCAGGCTGCCGAGGCTGGGTTCAGCCTTTTTGTCACCCTGATTTAATTTCCTGGCTACACTGTAAACTCTTATCTTTTATTAGCTGTAGTTTATCATTTCAAGGTTCTTCCGTGATTGTGCTGATTAAAAAAAAGCTTCCGGCAGGTGTGTTTCCTTTTCGCACTTGTATGGAGATGCGGGCCCTCCAGCTCTGTACTGTTTTACTGCGTATTTTGAGTTTTTCAAGATTCCCTGTGATTCTGGTGTTCTGCTGGGCCCTTTCGTTTTCTAGCCCTGTAAGAGAGTGAGAGTGTGTGTGTGTTTGCCATTTGGGTGGGATTAGCTAGGAAAGGTGTGTGTTTTCTGTGACTTACCTTTAACTGCAAACCTTTTACTTTCCCCTGCTTAAGGTTTGTGTGTGTACCTTTCCCTTTGTTTAAGAAGCACACTTTCCGGCTTCATTGACTTTTATCCTTGACCTTGCCAGCCACCTTAGATAACTGAGTCAGTCTCTAATGGATATTATGGGCGTATATTTAGGAGGTTCAAACGGTCCACCTCCGACCTTGGAAGACCCCTGGGTGAGGATAAGGACTGAACATCAGCGGTGGGGGGACACACCTTTCAGCCTTCTTGAGTAGTAGGGACTGAGGAGGTTTTTTCCTCATTTGTAATAACTGTCACTTCAGAAGATACAGTTTCATTCATTCACTGAAAACTAAACATGAGCATTTATGTTCATATTTTAAAGGTCTTAATTTTTGTTTAGCTTCCAGGAAAGAAGACAACTAAGCTTTGGGTTCCAGATGAAGAAGTTTCTCCTGAGACAATGGTTAAAGTGAGTAACAGGCATAGATTTATTGATTTCAATATATTTGGCATATCCTTAATATGGGTGTTAGAATCTCTACTTCTGTTACAGGGGTGGCTGTTATGTCATTCACGCATTTATATTTATTCTGAGGCATTGACCCAGGTACCGTGACAATATAAGACAGTAGTGAGAAACCCCAGGCCTTGGGGGCAGCTGCACGTAATCTGATCTGTGAAACAGGTGTGAAAACTGCGCCCTGGTGCCGCTTCTTAGATACCACCCTTTAAGTGGCCAAAGGCAATGCTGGTGTCCGTAGGTGCGCTCTCCTGCTCGGTACAGGTGATGGTGCAGGTTTGAAGACTGTCTGTCATTCCCACAGGATTTGATATAACTCGGTGTTTTGACTGTTTTCAAAAATTCAGCCTGGTTCCTTGACTGAGGAGTTCACCCTAAAAGACCGCTCGTCACACTGTGGAGAGGGCTGGTTGGCTGAAACCACGGACAGCCAGCCTGTCGTTTCAGACCGTGCCCCACCCACCGCCCAGAGTGCACAGGCAGGGGCGGAGGTGCACCGTCGTCTCCGCGGTCATGGTTTCTCACGGGTAGTGGGGAGGGCGTGCGTTTCACGTTACCAACTGCCTTACCGCGTTAGTTTGGCTCTAGACCCATTGCGTGTGTAGACGCTGCCTGTGAAACCTGCGCAGCACTTCTTCCTTCAACACGGAGTGATGCCGGGTACTTGCAGTTCCAGCATCGGCCTGATTTCTCAGCTCTGCTCGGGGGCAGCAGCTTTGTCTAGTCAAGCAGCCCTGGCTGAAGGCAGGCCCCCTGCACATACGTCTATTCCGACAAATGGCCCCAGAAAGGGATCTTCGGGGGTTCTGACATGCGGCCGCTGGCCACGACCCACTGAGCCCTGCACCGTAGAGCTGTGGGCAGCTGAGCTGCTGTGTGAAGAGAAGTTCCTAGTGTGGTGCTCAGGTTCCTCGTCAGCACAGTGCGGCACGAAGGGGCGGTGCATCGTGCCTCGGACACGCAGGGTTCAGTGCAGTTTGCCAGTCAGCTCGTCTGCCTGGGGTAGTTAGCATGAGTTCACGGTGGGCTCTGAAGGGTGGAGTGCAAGTTGGGGGAACCTTCTTACAAAAGTAAGAAGAGCAGTCTTTCGTTAAATTATTCATCACTGACCTGGGGGGTGAGGCGTGTTCAATGTAAAACATTCAAAGTTTTCTTTCTTCATGCAGAAAATAATGATTTTTCCCTTTCCTCCTTTTTTAAAGGCATCCCTTAAAAATTCCCTTTTCATTTTTTTAAGCTTGATACAGAATTTCTTTAAAAGTAGCAGTGTTTCATTTGTCACTTTGTCTGTTGCACAGATTCAGGCTATTAAAATGATGGTTCGGTGGCTGCTCGGAATGAAGAACAATCACAGCAAATCGGGAACCTCCACCTTACGGCTGCTGACGACGATCCTGCACAGCGACGGGGACCTGACCGAGCAGGGCAGGATCAGGTACGGCTGAGAGGCAGGCTGCTTCGGGGGCGCGGCCTCACAGCCCCCACTGCGGGTGCTGGCTGGCGCGGCGCCTTTTCGGCAGATACTGGACTTGTTCTGTGGGGACGCATGCGTTTCTCCCAAAGCGCTCTGTGCAGTGGCTCCTTCATCCCGCGGGGCTGCTGCGTGTTGTAATTATTCTGAACAGTGCCTGGTTGCTCTCTCGGTGTCTAATGTGAAGAAGTTAGTGTGCAAATAAGTAACTGATATTTTACCTTCTTGTCAACTGATGTCTAAAGGATAGAGAACAGACTGCAGAGAAAGCAACTTACTGAATCCGCTTCCGGAAGTATAAATATACACAAAATGTGTAAATGTACTTGGTGTAAATTATTTAAAATATATCCGTTTTGTTTGTTTTGATTTGTTTAAAAGATGGAGTAGAGCACAGAGGGTGGAAACACAGCCTCTGGAGCCCGGGTTCAAGTTCTGCATCCTCCTCAGCACGGGGACCTTCACCAAGTCACTGTCCCCGCTCTGTCCCACGGTGTCCTTGCAGACAGTGATCGTAATGAAATAACAGTCGCTTGTGTGTCCGAGATGCCTCGGCGCTGCCCAGCACGGAGGAGTTGGAGGTGCTGCTGGTGGCGGTGGTCACTGCTTCAAGGGCAGGTCAAGGGCAGCTCGGATCTAGACAGCCGTCTCCAGGGGAACACAGGTGTCGCCGAGGAACTCGCCACCGTCCCCCTCGTAATGTGTGTAGCTCAGAGACTGCAGTGGCAGGAGGCAAACACGTGACACCAGTCGCTTTCCCCTCCATCTTCGTTGCCAGCCTTCCTAGGTTTTGCTCGTCCTGCACTTCTTGCACAGGCTGTTCAGAGTAGCACATTTTTATCAAGCAAACCAAATAAAAATGAAACTTGGTCAGGCATTCCACATGTACAACTCATGTAGCCTCTTTCTGTCTAATTAGTTGTCTTCACCTTCCTGCTCTTACAATTTATTTATGCCCGTGTTCAGGATTTACCTAATAATTAGAGAGGAAAATTTTCCTCAGAATTAATAGATTTTTGTCTCTTAAATATATTACATTATTCATGTGCATATTTGGATCTGATCTCATCTGTCTGTATTCATGGTATTCCCTAACAAAATCAAATGTGTTCTCAAATTCTACGATGTATCTGCCATACCTGGTCTTCAAAGCCGTCGTTGCAAAGTATTTAACCATAGTTAGTTACTGCTGCTCATGCTGAGTAAAACGCAAAGAGAAGAAGGCTCCCTCTGGCGGTGGCGGGTGGCTCGCGTCAGAACATCCGCCGACTGGCTGGGTGAGCTGAAAGGAGCCCTGGGGCGCGGAGCCGCAGAGCCTCATTCGTCTCAGAAGTTCCTTTTCAAAATGATGGCGTGTTTTCCAGCTGCAGTTGACATACAATATTGCATTAGTTTTGGGCATGCAACTCAGCAGTCAGACCCTTACGTGCAGCTTGTGAGGTTTTGTTTTCTGGGAGGACTGGCCTCAACCACCGACCACCATGGCGGACCAGGACTGGCTTCAGCAGGGCTCTGGGGCCACCGAGTCTGCCCCTGGGTGTGCTGCTCCTGTAGGTGGTTGGGTGGGTCTTCGGCTTGGTCGGAAGCCGTCCTCAGCGGATGGCTGCTCCTTGTGCCGGGCCCAGGGGTGCCCAGGAGAGGCCACGGTGCACATCAAGACTGGCTGCCTGGGGCCACTTACCATGAATCACAGGGCCTACCAAGGCCAGATGCTGCTTGTTTGAGAGATTTTAGGAAAACAGGCAGCGTGGGCTAAGACAGGCAGTTTGTACGGAAGAGCCACTGGAAACGGCTTGGGTAGACCTGCAAGAGGGGTGGGGCAGAGCCCTAGGGAATCACTGGGGCAAACATTGTGAGCCGCATTGATGGAGACTAAGGGACAGTGCTGCCTGCTGGGTGGGGGAGCTGGGGGGCTCAGCGAAGGAACACAGACCTCTGCTGGCACTTCCTTCAGGAGAAAGCTGTCCCTGTAGCCCTTGCCCGTACACCAGATAGTTCATGTCCTTTCTGTACGTCCCGGGCACCTTCCAGTCTGCTGCCCCAGTGCTGGAGCCCACGGTGAGTGAGTCTGAGTACGGCTCTGCTCCGGCCCTTTGAAAGGGACGTCTTGGACTCCGGAGTCCTTCGTCTCGCTCAGCCACCGTCCCCTGTGGGTTTTCGCAGGCAGACGTTACTGGGACTTCTCTTCCCAGCATTGAAACCCCGAGCTGGGGAGCCTGGTGTGGGGCTGGGACACCTTGCTCCTCGGGAGGTGGGGGACCTGTACAGCTGGGCTCTCCCTCCTGATTTTCAGCCGCCACACGTGGGTGTGGGGCCAGCCTGCTCCACGTCTCCCCCTTCCTGTCTGTCTCGTGTGGCTCTTTCTGTTCCTAGTTGTAGGACATCTGTTCGGCTGGACTTCAGGCGGTTCGCAGTGGTGGTGGCTGTGTGGTTGAGCTGCAGTTGTGACCTGGTTGTGGGAGGGAGCTAGTACCTCCTCTGCCGACTCTGCCGTCTTCACTGGGAGCCTCGGAACCTTGCTACTGTTGTCTTGCATTCAGTCGATATTTTTACATTATCTTAGAGAAATAAAAGAAGGGTCTTAAGCCAACTATATCGTTAGATTTTTGGAGGATTAAGTTACAACTTTCCCTTCTCAGATTAGTCCAAGATCTCTAATTCATCTAGCATATCTCTGTATTAGGAAGGGTTGTGTAGATGTATTTACTAGTCAAGAATTTACTGTTCTTTGAAATGTGTCCCGTTTAGCAGTGTTTTTTTTTTCTGAAACTTAAAAGGAGCCTCTTAGTAATGTTTGAAAGTTGTATTCTATTTAAAAATAGTAATGTTTTATCCATTACCCTTGCTTTCATTCTGCTTCTTTTGTACTTAGCACAGTAGTTGTAGTTGACTGATGAGCATGTTAGGACATTTTTATGCCTAATTTGTAGGTAAACACATATCCAAAATAATCCATAATGGAACACTGTAGACCTAACAAACATACAAATACATTTTTTTCCTAGGTTTGGCTAGAAACCTGGTTTTCTGGGATGAGAGAATTAAACGACTTTAGCCTAAACCAACAATTTTCGACCTTTTTCATCTCATGACACGCATAAACTAACTACTAAAATTCTGCAGCACACCAAAAAAGTATATTATTTTTGGCAGTGTGGCCAAAAAAGTAGGCATAATTTTGATTCCTTCATGCTGGGCAGCTATTGTTGCATTGGCTGTTCTCTCTCTCTTTTTTTTTTTTTTTTTGGACAATCTAAGGGAAAAGAGGTCCATGCCCCTGGTTGAATAGTCATGGACTACATGCTTAAAAGTCACTAGTGCAGACGTAAGTTCAAGAGAATTATTTTGTAGTATTGGATACCATCTTAAATACAATAGTGTTCAGTATCACCAAACTGTTTACCACCTTTCTTTTGGCTAGAAGAAGTTTGGTAAAATTCGATGTACAAAGCAGGAGTGTTTTCGCGCACGCGGTTACAAGTCTGACTGACACTCCTTCTTGCGTGTGTTGCAGTAAACCAGACATGTCCCGCCTGAGACTGGCTGCGGGGAGCGCCATTGTGAAGCTGGCCCAGGAACCCTGTTACCACGAGATCATCACTCTGGAGCAGTACCAGCTCTGCGCGCTGGCCATCAACGTAAGGACGCTGGCTCCCGGTGGTCTTTGACCTCGAAAGGCCACTGTGCTACACAGATGAAAGTCTGGAGAGTTTGTCTCCTTTTGAAAAACGAACTCATGAGAAACATTTCAGAGTTCTGAAACTACCATTTGAGTTTTAGGTTGCTTACGTAGTACAGTCGATTCTTGTTATTTGGGGTAGTTCCAAAAAGTCATTCCAAGCACTGAATTAAGAATCATGAGCCATTGCTCGTAGGGGGAATCAGGGGCAGTCCTGGGAGTCTGCAGTCAGCACTGTTACCAGTCAGTCGGCGCCTGGCCTTGGTTTGCGCGTTTCTGCTGGAAGCCACCTGGCTGTGCGGTCGTGCATCCACGCCAAACTGGGGGCCTGAAGGAAGCCCGTCTGACACACACGTTTCCCCGCGAGGCTCAACCCAGCCTTCTTGCCGTTAGGAAGAGGAAACAGCATTTCAGCACTGTGCTTGGAAGCTAATTTAAACAACAGAGTCACCAAAACACAAAAATAAAAAATGTGGCACTAAATAGACCACCAAAGGACACGCGTTTATGAGAGCCGGCACCAGGAGGCGGAGCAAGGCCTTGCTCAGCCGCCGCTGACGGTGTGCGGGCAGCTCACCTTTTTGCTGCTCGGCGCATTAACTGGGAACAGCATGGCAGTGTTGATTGGGGTTACAAATAAATTTAGTGCATAGTTGAATTCACAGATGCAGAATGTGTGAATAATGAGGCTTGACTATACTTAGTTTTTAAAAGGAAGAAAAAATACAGGAATTTACAGTTTTGTAAGGACATGGTGTAGGTTAATTTCAGGTCATAAGCATTCTGTATTAGTCAAGATTTCAAATTATTAAAAGTGATGTTAATGGATTTATGAGGTAGGGCTCCAAAAAAAAATTATGTTCTGGAGGGCAGACCCCTTGTAGTACAGGCTTTCCCCACTTGTTGCGTGTCCTAGGACTCCATGTGTGTCAGCGGCCACCTGGTGGTGTTGTGAGAGGCTGCATTCTGCTTCAGTGAATGTTTTGGAAGACTTTCAGTGCATCTGCCCGTTTCACAGTGGGTAGTTAACAGCGCACCTGCCCACAGGGCACTGAGTGTTCAATTCTTGACCAAAAAAACAGCATGACCCCCGTGCCCCACCCTCCCTATCACCAGAGGTCCTGCCCCAGCAAGTTTTTTTGTTTCCCCAAATGAAAAAAGGTCTCAAAGGGAAATGTTTTCCTGTGGAAGAGGTGAAACAAAAAACCACAGAAGCACTTAGAGGCATCCAAGTCCGTTAGTTTAGAGCTGTTCTGAGCAGTGGGAAAAAACATCTCAATAGGTGCACTGCTTCAACTGGAGAGCGCTTTGAAGGTGACTGAGGTTTCAGTGTGTTGGAATAAATACACAGCTCTTTATGAATAAATTCCAGGGCTTTTTCGGGCCTCCCTCCCCCATATATTCTAGTCTTATGGATTCCATGTTACAGTAACATAATATTTGCATGGTAATATGCCACTTGAGAGGTTTTGGGCACCATTTGAGAAAGTTAAAGGAAAAGGACTTCCCGTAACAGTAGAAACGATACTCTAATACTAGTTTTTTATCCATAATTCATTTATTTTACACTTAGTTTTGCTGTTCTTTTTCAGACAGTCTTATCTATAAGAATTTGGCATTTACTTCAGGAATTACTGTAATTATTTTCCACTTCCCCTTTTTCTACTGCTTATTTTTAAATTGCAGCTTATGTTTTTAATTATAATCATTTCGTCAGTCTCTGGTACTTCAGTCTGTAAGTTATTGCAGATCCTTTAAAATTTGTTTAGCTTTGGTGTCATTACTCAGATATTGGAGTAAACCAATGAGATTTTGAGAATCCCATAATTTTCTGATTTAGTCTTCCCTATTTAATTTTGGAGATTATCTTGTTTTTCAAGAAAGTGAAAAAATTTTAAAAATATATATTAAATTTCCTAGGAGAAAACAAATCTATATAACTTTTTTTAAATTGGTAGTACTTGCAATTTGTTGATTTGTCAGGTTCTTGGTCTTATATTTCAGTACTGAAGCAGAAACAAATTTAAAAATGAAGAAATTATGGGAATGTGTTAAAAGAGGGACTATTCTGAGTGGAATAAGTATGTGCAAGCCATGTTAAATGTCCACTGTGTGAGGAAGCCCTTCGTGTGTGTTAGCTTCCAGAGACTTTCTTTCCTAGCACAGTGTCTGATACACAGCACTGGCCCCGTCGCAGGTTCCCGAGGCGGAAGTTCAGCTTGCCCAAGGTACACGTTTGCTCTGGAATTCTGTTGCCTGTGGAACACGTGTTCATGGTTAGATTTAATTACTGGTATATAGTAGTAACAATGTACAAACATAATGAGGTTACCTTACCTTCTTCTAAACTAAACTTTTTCCTAACCCTCTGAACCACATGCCTCTCTTCCTTTTCAACTCCGGACCTCAGAGAAAGAGGGATCTGCATCCTTGTCTCTCTCACCCCTTATCACTACTCATCTGCCTTTGGTGTTTTCCAGACGCTGCATTAGTCCCCAGATCCAGTGACATCAGTCTTCATTGCGCATGCCCTTCCTGCATCATTGCACACAGCCTGCTCTCTCCATTTTTGAAGCTCCCTGTGGCTTCCAGCTCCTGGTTCTTGTACTGTATTTCCTTACGGAGGACTGCGAACCTGCTTTTGCCACCCCCTGGTACATTCTCCTTGGGCTGTCTCATTTTCTAGGTCCATGATTCCTATACTGCCACTTCCATTGCTGAACGGAATTTTCAAGCTTCCATATTCTGTGAATGTAAGACTGAGTTCATACTTGACCCAAACCTATTCTTTTCTGACATGTAGAGTCTTGACAAACCTTAAATAAATCTGAATGGCTTTTCTTAGACCTACAAGCATGATTTGTATTTGACTATTCGCTTGTCTTTGTATCTCGTAGTGAAAGTACAGATAATTCTGTCCTGATCTCTGTTGTATCTTATTCATTCATACTTCTTAACCATTCTCATTGCTATAACCATCATTAGCTCTCACCTAGATTACTGTGAGACTCTATTACTGCTTAAATTCTTTATCACGCTTTTTGATCACGATATTCCCCATTCACAAATATTTAGGGCCTTCTATTCATAAAAAAAGAAAAAATTGCATATATTGCACAAGCTGCCATTCAAGTTTTTCTCATATTTGGACTCAAACATACATTTAAAAATGTTGTTTAGCATACATTACCCTTCACCTACCCTCATTTCAGTGAAGTGGAACATTTCTTTAGTGTGCGTATAATTTGCTGCCTCTAATTTTCTTTTCACCCTTTATTTCTACACATCCACATCACCCCTTCCTGCTAATCAGTCAGACAGTCTCCACCATGAAGCTCTTCCTCACACTCACAGCTACACTCCTGACCCCGGCGGTGTGACCTGCTGTCCTAGTCCTACAAGTCTGTTGCCGTAGGCACCTGTGGTTTATTGCTCTTGCTTTCCTTGAACTTGCTTCAAGCTCCTTCGAGGCTGTATTTGACTTTAACTTCTAGAGACTTCCACCTAGCTCTCATATAGACCCTTGTTATGTATTTGAATAGAAAGTAAATCTGGGGGAGGAGAAGTCAATAATAAGAATCCTAACGTTAATAATTACCAAGCTACTTTAGAGTTTGGATGCTGTTCGTGAAAAATCCGTCCGTACTGCTCTGTGCTGCATGCTGTTGTAGGCGCTGTAATACAAAAACGAGTCAGTCGCGGCTGCGGTCCCCCAGAACAGCCTCCTAGGAACACGGGAAACACCCCGTGGTCCCAGCACAGCCAGTGCACACAGCGATTGAACTGCTTACAAGGTGCTGGAGGGCGGTGGTTCTGACGGCAGCGTGCACTAGAAAAGGCCGCCGAACGCAAGTTTACTTAGCATGCAGACTGCTTAAGGCTGAGCCTTCACTCGTAGCCTGTAGTGAATAAAAGGTTTGTATTGAATTGAACTTTCTATTGGAGGAAATGGATTTTGTGGTATTAAACCGTCATTTTTTAAATTTTTGAACCAATTATTGGTTATAACCATAACTGTGAAGTATCAAGTACTTGCTTTTTTGAGAGTGTTTTTGGCGAATTAAAGTTCTGTTATAGTATCCTTCACATTTAACTTTTACAATAGTGCAAAGGATCTTTTCAGAAAACAAAAACATTGAAGTTCCCCTCAGTTCCCAGGAGCATGTCTTTAAATCTTCGTTCACGGGGCTGAGTCTCTTTCAGTGTCCCTTCTGTGTCACCATGCGCATCAGATTTCTCATCTTTCCTCGTTAGCTGTGTCGGTTTCCAGGCATGTGATTGACAGCTCTGCTCTAACATCGCTCCAGTGACTTTTGAGAGTCCCCCTACTTGTGCTGTGGGATCCCAAACCGAGTTTGCCCTTCATTTGCGTTGGGATGTTGGATTCCAAATGACTAGTGAGAGAGGGACCAACTAATTAGTGGACTTGCTAGGAAATGCATCTAAGTCAGGGGAGGGGTGTTTGGAGATTTTTTAAAATGCCCAGGGGGGTCTGTTCATTTGTGAATATATTTTGATATGCTGATTTATACAAGTTGTAATTCGGTATTTTCATAATATGTAATTGATCGTGAAGGGTCCCCCCCCCCATGGGAGTCATACTAAGGGAGGAATGCGTTCACTTTGACTTCGTTTCTTTGAGTGTGAGGGTATGACAGTATTTATGTGACAGCTAGACTACTTTTTTAAAAGTAGGTGTTAGTGTGAGAAACTAAAGTGTAAATTAAAGGAAAGAAGATGCACCAGATAAAGATTTGAAGGTAGGGCCGGGCGTTGCGGCCTGTGCCAGGACCAAAGGAACTAGAAGTGGTAGGTAAAGCTGCAAAACCAGGACAGCCTCTGCACGCCCTGTGTCATTGGATAGAGGGCAGGTTACAATTATAAAGGTCTCTGTGGGTCTCACCAAGGACTCAAAAGTCGTGTCAAGCTTTTCTCTGACTTAGCAAAAGTTGTGGTGGTCTGGGTGCAGGATCCTGCGCTCGAGTCCGCAAGGCCCGGGCAGCGGGAGGTCAGGCAGATGCGACCCGGCGTCTCAGTGCTGCGTCCTGACTGCCGCGCTGGGGGCCCCGGGGTGCTGAGCGTGCACAGGCGGGCAGAGGGCGGGGAGCTGTCCGTGAGGGTGGAGGCGTGGGCTGGGGGGGGGTGGTCAGGACGGGACGGACGAGGGAAGCAGGTCCAGCGTTCATTTCTAGAACAGAGGGAATTAGTTGTATCTGAAATTGATTGGTCGCTCTTGCACTATGAGTTTTTGTTTCAAAATGCATTCATTATTTTCTGGCACCTGCGACCGGTAGTTACCAGGGTCACACCGCGGCGGTCTCGCGAACCCGAGCAGCGGCCTGCCCGGTCAGCCGGCACGGCCCACGGTGCGTCTGAAAGTGTTGCTCCGTGCCGCCCCGTGGGTAACATGTGAACTACCGTGTCTCCGCAGGATGAATGCTACCAAGTCCGGCAGGTGTTCGCACAGAAACTCCACAAAGGCCTTTCCCGCTTGCGGCTCCCCCTGGAGTACATGGCCATCTGCGCCCTTTGTGCGAAAGACCCCGTGAAGGAGAGGCGCGCGCACGCGCGGCAGTGCCTGGTGAAGAACATCAACGTGCGCCGCGAGTACCTGAAGCAGCACGCCGCCGTCAGCGGTGAGCACGCGTGGCAGGACGGGGCGGGTGTCCGTCCTGCCCCGCCCGCCGGGCCCGGGCCAATGCGTGTCACTGTTTCTTGCGGTAGCTGAAGGCGCTCGTTAAATAAGTTTTACTGTTTCCAGTAGCAGCTTCACCTTCCAGTGTGCATTCTCTAAATGGAAATACGTGGGTGTCTGAGTATCAGCCCGTCGTATCTCCGCGTGGGACCAGCGAAAGGCCGAGGGAGTAAGCAGTGACTTCGGGCAGGCGGAGGCGCCGCTCGCTGGACAGTAAAGAGTGCGCCTGCGTGACGGTCTGGGCTGGTGCTGGTGCGCAGACGCGCCGGCCTCCGCCTCTGTGGGCCGTGCGCCTGCAGTTGGTGGTGCGTGCCCTGCGCGTGTGACGTCTTAGTCTGCGCGCTTCCTCCTGCGGCGTCCTGCGCCTCTCCGGCTGCCGACCTGTTCGAGGGGTTGGTTCTGCCCAGCGTTCCAGGCTGGAAAGCGGACCCTCCTCACACCTTCCTCCCCGCCCCTCAGCCACAAGACGCCCTGGCGCCTCTCCCTGGCGGTCCTGCACCGCGGTCTGTTCCTGGGGTTAGCCTGACACTCCTAACTGCCGCCGGGACGGTCCCTGCCTCTAGCCCGCCCGCAGCTGGGCCGCCCCACTGTCAGGATTACCTTTGTCGGACCGACTGGATCCTACCCTGCCCCACCGGAAGCCTGGGTCGATCGTTTTTTGCCCACAGAATCGAGTAGAAACTCGTTAACTGACCCTATAGAGTTTGTACTCAGCCTGAGTTTTAAGCTTTCTCTCTAGCCACGCTCTACCGTGAATTCTGTGTTCCTTGTACTCTGCATTGTGTGAAATTTGCACAGCCGTCTTTTTTCTGTGTTGTCAGCGCTGTGGGGAAGTTGCTTCCCGTCCAGGCAGAGAATGAAACCAAGGAGCGTGGCGGGTCCTTTCCGAACTCTTCACGCTGTGGATTTGGCGCTGCACATCACTGGGGTCCTCTCCTCTCCTCTCCCCCTCCCGCGCCTTGGGGGAAACGAGTGCTCTGCAGTCAGGTCCCACCTCTGGTGTGTGTGGGCACGTTACTTTAGCAACATGAGCCTTGATTTCCTTACTTGAAAAATTGGTATAATTATACTCATTTCTTAGGGTAAACGAGTATTAAAAAGTTAGGTTTATAAAACACTTGGCATAAGGCATGGTCCAAAGGAGCAGTCAGTAGTTACTAGCTCTTTTTGTCGCGCGGTACCCGCCACATTGAAGGGTAGCTCTTTCTCTGTGCTTTGTTACCAGGGCTCTGCCTAGTCTTATTTATCTTTATATTTAAAATAGCAAGCCTGAAAAATTGTAAGTACTCAATGAATGCTTGGTAAGGGTTTAATTTGAATTTCACTGAATTTTGAAACTGGATACTTTTTTCTCCTTTCCCAACCTTAACATGAAGAGTATTACACGCAAACTATTCTCTTTGAAATCAGGAATAGAAGCAGAGCTTGGTGCCTGAGTGACACATGCTATTCTCCAGGTGAACTTCTAGCTTAAAGGAATTGTACGGAGTATGAGTGCTAGTCTTTCTGAACAACCTTTATTAGTTAGTGTCATAGTTCTGACCTTCAATGGCATATTCTGATGTCAGTTAAAATGCAGAAATGTTTTAATTTAAAGAAAATGTTTCCGTGTTACTTAAAATGTCCTAGAAACTATTTATGTTTGCTTTTTATATCTGTTCTGTTACAGATACTATCAGACACTTCTACTTCATTTTGATGCTACATGCGTCAAAGGGAGCACTTCATGTACTACAAGGGAGTGTTGCACATAAGGTTGCTCGTACTGACAAGAAAAAATAGATCTCACGTTTCTTAGTCTCATAGTTTGTTTGGGTCACTTCTTCCCATATGCATTTGAAAACTGAAATAATAGTCTTTGTAACCACAGCACATGATGCGTTTAAGAGGCACTCTGATGTTGGGTTTGATGGATGAGCCAATAAACTATTTAATTTATGATGTTCTTAGCACTGGGTGTTTCAGTATATTTTTCTTCTAGTTGTAGAACTGTTGGGATGTAGGAAATGCAGAATCAGAGAAAGAAAAAGTGAGATTCAGTTTTCTAACCTGGATGTTCTTGTTCTGTTTCTTTTTTTTTCCTTTTTCAGAAAAATTATTGTCTCTTCTACCTGAGTATGTTGTTCCATATACAATTCACCTTTTGGCACATGACCCAGATTATGTCAAAGTACAGGATATTGAACAACTTAAAGATGTTAAAGAGTAAGACTTTTTCCATCCAACTTTCATATTTTCCAAGTTTTTATTTTCTTTCCTGCTAATCATAGAACCTCAATTATTATGAGTTTATTAGATTTATTTTTTAGGAATTTAAGGTTTTTTCTTTTATTCTATTTTTCTTCTTTCATACCACTTCTTCATTTTTCGTTTCTTACATAATTTTTAAAACTTAATTTTGCATAACTACTGTGCATTGCTCTGCTTCTCTGCCATTTCTTTTTTATTGAAACAATTTATTTAAAAGTTCCCATTACAGTTCTTGTTTTTTCCTACTTCTAAAACTAGATTTCCACATTGGGTACATTGAAAGCTCTCCTTTTTCACATGGAAAGCACCTTTTTTTGCAGAAACTCTTCCTCCAGGAGGAAGAGAAAGTGGTCTGAATGGCTGGCCTGACAGCCAGGGCGCCCTGCCATCGCCGTGCCGTCCCGGGGGAGGTTGTCGGAGGCCTGTGAGGCTGGGCGGGAAGCAGCAGGTTACAGCGGAAGTTAGAGAGTCTGTGGGACCAGCGTCCGGTCGGATTGGCGAGGGGACTGGGCAAGAGCAAGGCTGTTACCCTCTTTTTGCCACAGTTTCTGTTTTTTCAAAATAAGCAATTCAGTTCTCCCCAGATGAATCCTATGTTACAGTAATTATAACTAATGAAAACTAGCAGTTCCTCTTTCTCAGAGAACATTGGCTTTTGAAATAGGTAAAACACTCTTTGGAATGTACTGTCTACTTTTGGCTGTGTCTCTAACTTGCCCCTGTCTACGAGAAAACCAGGCCAGAAGAACGCATTCTGTGCCCGAGACCCCAGAGGTTTTTCCCCTTTATAATGCTGTCTTGCTTCATATGTCTGTCCTCTCCCAGTGCCCTCCTCAGTGCTAGAACTCTGTCCCATCCTGTCTGGGTCGCATACAGAGACAAAGCACCCTTTTATTAAAATAGAAGTTTATGTAATTAACTCTAAAACTGAGCTAACTTTAAAAATGAAGCTTTTTAAATGTTTTCCTCTTTAAGCAAGGACAGTACGTGCACTTGTGAACCATGACTGTTTTTTCTGTACTGATGAAGATTCTTAATTACTGAGCAAGGCAGCTGTACTTTCTTGAAGACGTTGTTGGGATGACAGCTAGTCTTGAGGGCCTTTGGCGTCCCTTCAGGACCAGCTGCCCCCTTAGGCAGTCCTTCCCTCCCATCAGAGCTGACCCCGCTTTGTTCTTCTTGCGTGTGCTCTTCCCACCTGCCTCCCTGGAGAGGTCAGCTCGATGGGGCTTCGAGAGGGGTTCTTGTGAATTCACACTTATTTTGCTGAGACAGCGTGAAATGGATGTGTGGCACCTTTTTTTTCTCTTGATTGTAATTGTTTTTAATTTTTTCTGCTCATGGTGTTCACTATATATTTAGAATTATATTTGCATTTAACAACCAATTTTTCTTTTCTATTTCTCTCGCTTTTTTAGATGTCTTTGGTTTGTTCTAGAAATATTAATGGCTAAAAATGAAAATAACAGTCATGCATTTATCAGAAAGATGGTAGAAAATATTAAACAAACAAAAGATGCCCAAGGACCAGATGACGCAAAAATGAATGAAGTATGTAATTATTTGTAAATAATTATGATTTAGTGTCTATGTAAGCATCAGAGTGTAGGATACGGGACTTCTGTAGTATTTGTAGACAACATCAGTCTTTTCTGTTAGTATTAAATAATCAGTATTTCAATAGTAATGAGACTTGCAAATATAGTTACTAATGTAAAATTGGAAGTAACACTGTTTCTAGTAAACTGATGAAACAAGTCTGGGTTTTTTTTTTTTTTTAAGATGTTTTATTTATTTTTAGAGAGGGGAAGGGAGAAAGAAAGAGAGGGAGAGAAACATCAATATGTGGTTGCCTCTCATACACTCCCCACTGGGAACCTAGCCTGCAACCCAGGCATGTGCCCTGACTGGGAGTCAAACCAGTGACCCTTTGGTTTGCAGGCTGGTGCTCAATCCACTGAGCCACACCAGCCAGGGCACAAGTCCGTATTTTGAACGTGCACTGTTGTGTTGGAAACCGCGCACTGAATACATGTTGTAGAGCTGCTTCCTGTTCAGACTGAGGGTGTCAGCTCAGACCTACTTTCTCCTGCCGTGGCAGAAACTGTACACTGTCTGTGATGTCGCCATGAACATCATCATGTCCAAGAGCACCACGTACAGCTTGGAATCCCCCAAGGACCCTGTGCTGCCAGCCCGCTTCTTCACCCAGCCGGACAAGGTAGTTACTGCAGAGTCTGTTGGTGCAGAGTGAAACCAAGTGTCTTCTCAGCGTGAGGTGTGGGGAGACCCAGAAGGGGCAGTGTCGAGAGCTGGCCTGCTAATGCTACAGAAAGGTCACCACGAGCCTTTCTAACGGGCTTCAAGACCAGAATACGGGCTGCAGCAGAGGCCATGGCGAAGGTTCAGAGATGCGCTAGTTGGGTCCAGAGTTTGCGGTCAGGGTTGCTCGCCAGTCTAAGGGCGCAGGCGGAAAGGCCATCGAAGCACATGGATTTGTGGGGTAACGGCCAGTGATCCAAAGTGGGAAGGAGAAGGCGGGCAGAGATCCGTCTGAAGTGCCAGCCCCTTCCTTGCCTGAGGTCTGTCAGCGGTGGGGGCAGCGAGTGGAAAACAGACACCGCCCTGGCCCGAGACTCAGGGGCTGCTGCAGGCGTGTGCCCACTGTCCTCAAACTCGAAAGTTGTGGGTGGTGGGGGAGGTGTTTCCTGGGGTAACAGAGCACAGAAATCACCACTAACTTCTTTCTTCCTGAGCAAGTGCCAGTTCAAGTCCAGAGATCGACCCAGTAGCTAGGAGTGGCTGTCTGCTGTTACGCGCTCGGGGTGGGATGGGGTGGGGTGGCGACAGCCGCGGTCCCTGGCCTCTTCGGGAGTGCTGGTGGAGCACGCAGGGCCTCAGACAGGTTCCCGTGCCCTTGGAGTCGGGCGCGGTTAGTTCAAGTGTAGTACTTGACATCAGGGTCTGGGATCTTCCATGTCCGCCGATTACTTTAATTGTAATAAATGTGAATGTTTATGTGCTTTAAAGCCAGAGCTGCTCTTTGTTGGCTTTTTAGCCTCACAGATGGTGTTTCGATATTCACTGACTGCATCTTTTTCCTTTCTTGTAGAACTTCAGTAACACCAAAAATTATCTGCCTCCAGAGATGAAATCGTTTTTTACTCCCGGAAAAGTACGTTTTGAGAATGGTTTTAATTCTTATGTGATGGTTTATTTTAGTGTGATTAGTGGCGTAATTATGTTAGTTTGTATTTCTTTA
Organism: Anoura caudifer; assembly: GCA_004027475.1. Taxonomy (NCBI): domain Eukaryota; kingdom Metazoa; phylum Chordata; class Mammalia; order Chiroptera; family Phyllostomidae; genus Anoura; species Anoura caudifer. The sequence goes on from PVKU01006074.1 coordinate 39,640, forward strand.
AACATTGGTGTATTTTAAGTTAGAAAATGTAATTATTTTCCATTTACCAGAAAAAAATAATTGTATTTACTACATAGATGCAGGCTGAGATACATGAACTTATTCTGTTGCTTATAATAAAGCTCCTGGAGACTTTGAACTTAAATATCTGCCCTCTAATATCAAGGTAAAAATCTGAAAGTGGAAAGACACCTCCTTATGTCCTCCTGAAGCAGGGTTAGCAGCGGTTTCCGTTGCCGCCTGTGTGTGCGACTTGTTCTCACCTCTGGGCGAGCCTCCACGCGCCTCAGGGATCTTACTCTGACGCGCGCTCTGTAGCTTTTTATCTGTGCAAGTAAGATTCAGTTCATAGTCCTTAGCTTGCTTAAGAAGGCACATTTTTTCATGATTTGTGTGCGGACGCTTTGGCGGAGATGTTATGTATAGTTCTTCAAATGTAAATTCCTTTTGGCTTTAATCAAATAGAGAGAGATGCACATTTTTCATTCCAGCCTAAAACGACCAACGTCCTGGGGGCTGTTAACAAACCGCTCTCCTCGGCCGGCAAACAGTCTCAGACAAAGTCATCGCGCATGGAAACCGTCAGCAACGCCAGCAGCAGCTCAAACCCGAGCTCTCCTGGAAGAATAAAAGGGAGGTGAGCTCATCGGAAACGCTGACCTTCAGAGGGAAGGGCTCCAGCAAGGCTGCGGGACCTGAAACAGCATCATGCGCAGCTTCTGATGTCACTGAGCGGGCGGGAGGACAGGCTGCCGGGCCTGGGTGGCCGCTCCGGGTTCATGTGGCTTTGCATGGTCGTTAGACAGGGCCTCCGCCTCGTGTACCCCGGTCTTGGGGGAAGGAAACCCACCTGTCTAGAGGCCGTAGGTCCGTGCAGTGGAGCACAGTCGCCAAGAACGGTGAGGCAGGAACTAACGTGAAGTTTCCACAACACGTTGTTGAGTGAAAAGGCAAAGAATAGGACAGTGAATAGGGCAATATTTTTCAGTTTTTATGAAGGATTTGTATTTACATACGCGTAGAAGGTTTTTTGGCAGAATGCATCGTGTGTTAATAGTGTTTACACAATCTAGTATAGGAGGGAAATAATTTTCTATTCTTTGGTATGGTTTAAGGTTTGTTTTTTTTTAGCATGTACATGTATGAACTTTTTGTTTGAAGAAAGAAAAAAAGGAAACATTTCACACTTCCCTGATTTCATCACTGGCCAGCAGGAGCGCCTTGCGCAGGGCCAAACTGCGCTCCTCCTCTGCTTGGCTGAGTGCCTGTGGGAAAGACTGTGCTCTCTCTGCGTTGTTCACGGCTAGTTAGCGAAGGAGGGGGTGTCCTACAGTGTCCGACGGTTTCCTTCCGGTGGATGTTCAAGTGAGAAGTAGTACGATAAGAATGAAACAAAAATGACACCTACAGCTCTTACATGTTCTAGGTACCTACATGAACGTATATTAGTTGCTTATACCTAAGTGACTGAAGTGGCACCCATTTGGACATTTTCTAGCTAATATCCTCATTCTTAAAATGACCAAAACAGTTCCAGCAAGTAATTTCTAAATTACTGGGTTTTCTCCCTGAATTCCTGGTCATAATCAAAGAGGACCTGACTCACCATGTCATCTGGGCTGACAGCCTCCAGACCGCGTGGACTCTCCCTGCTGCCGAGCGGTGCCAGCCAGGTCTCCCTGTAGCGCCGTGCGCCCCTCCTGCTGTCCATGTCCCGCTTGTCCTCCCGGGTGGCTGTGTGCGGCCGCGTGCCTGCCTTCCTCCTCCAGCCGAGGAGACCGAACCCCTGCTACATAATCTTTCTTAAGTGCTGCTGGGTTCAGGTTACTTCACCACTTAGGAGTCTTAATCGGCTCCCCTTGTTTTCAGGATCATTAAAATTTTACCTCGTCCTCAGCTCCTGTCATCACTGTGACTGAAAACAGATGACTCCTAATTTTCCTGTAGTACTTTCTCAGTGTACTTCGGTAAACTAACCTTTACCCTTTGACTCATCTTATTTCGCCATTTTTTCCACCCGAATCCTTTCTGCTTACGAGGACTCTTTCTAGGAGAAGGAGCTATGGGTGTGTCTGATTGGAGAGTAGGAATGAGAGAACGTGGATCCGAGATGAAGTGGAGAGGCAGCCAGATGAGGTGTGGACTTTGTGGATTTAAGTACAGCCGGATGATACTGCTGTGGAGTCTGGTGGTCTAATTTGTGCTTGTAAAGATTTCCCTGGTTATTTAGAGAACAGAGAAGCTGGAGTGGAGGTAGAAGAACCAACCAGTCAGGAGTCAGCCAAGATAGTATTTTAGGGAAGAGAGAGAGGGGAAGATAGTAGATAGTGAAATTTGGGATTTATTTTGATGGTAGATCAAAATGGTCCTGCTGGTGGATTAGCTGTGTGCAGTTAGGGGAAAGGACGGTTTGAGGATGTGCCTCAGCTTTTTGCCTGAATTCCTGTGCAGACGATAGTACCGTTAACTGAGATACGAATCTGTGAGGAGGAGCAGGCTGTGTTTGTGAGTGCACGCGTGTGTGTTTTGGGGAGATGAGGAAAAGAGGTGTCCAGGTAACAGTTTTGGCTGTGCTAAGGGTGAGATGCCTGTTAGAAATTCAAGCGACTGGGCATCTGGATGTGTGAGTCTATAACTCAGGCTACTTCTTAGCCTGAGATTGAAATTCAGGGCTCAGTAATGTTTAAATGGGTTTTAAAACCCAATGCGGAGGAGCTCACCCAGGACAGAAGACTGAGCCAGTCTTCACACCAGTGTGTGAGAGCATGGAGGAGGCGCCTCCTTCATGCCAGGCAGCGACCCATGTGCTCGAGTGCACACTGGTGGGTAAACTGGCAGAACAGCCCTGGGACCAGCTGGTGAGGAGGGGCAGTAATAAAGCTGGGAACCTCTGGTGCATCGGAGGCTGTCGCGTGTGCGGAGAGCGGGTGCGCTGCGGGGTTCGGGGGCGGGCAGGGCAGGGGCCGATGTAGGCCACCAGTCCAGCTTACTAACGGGAGAAGCTAACTGACCTTATGTTCCTGCTCCACTGTAGAATTTAGGTTTTAAAAAGAATTAGGGAAAAAGTAAATGTGTGATTTTTTTTACTTCCCTTTTTTGTTAAATGTGCTTCTTGTTAATTTGGTGCTAAGTGTGATAGAATAAAACTGATGTTTTTTGAATGGAATGAACCTTTTTTTAAATAAAGCTACATTAGAGCACAGAAAAAGCTTTTAAGGTTATTTGATTATAATAACAATTACAAATATCTGTATTAAAAGGCTTGATAGTTCTGAAATGGATCACAGTGAAAATGAAGATTACACAATGTCTTCACCTTTGCCCGGGAAGAAAAGTGACAAGAGAGACGACTCTGATCTTGTAAGGGTGAGCCATTTGGTTTGATTTCGTAGTTGGTGGTGGTGGTGGTGTTGTTACTTTACTGTAAATAATTTTTTTATACTGAAACCAGTTAACATTCTCAAATTTGACATAATTTTCTTTTAAAGGTTTTAATTAGAAATTTGAGTTTATCGTTATCCTCTACCATGTAATTCAAGTATATTGAATTCCTTGTGTTTTTTGTCATTCTGCTAAGAAGTCTTTTTCTTTAGGCCTTTGGACTCTAGCATGCCAGTTTCATACTCAGGCTGCTTGTTTTTTTACTTTGTTTGACTTTTTTTTTTTAAACACAGTAAGTTTAGACTCAGCCTTAGAGGAAGGAAACAGAATGGGGGTCCTGAAAGGCTCCTGCATTTTAGTGATTTCTGGAGCCTTTAACCACTAAATAAGCTTCTAGTAAAGGTAAGAAATGCTGTAGTTCTCATGTAGCCCTTGTTTAGTTTTTAAGTCTTCTAGCAGCGGTACCTTCTATGATAGATACAGTTTCCACATGTCACGTGAAGACAAGTTGGGTGGCTTTGGTGCAGATACGGAAAACAGGGCCACCCTGGTGGCCCGTGTCAGTGGGCCCGTTCCCACTTGCTGGGTTTGCTCTGCACGTTTCCGTGATGACCGAGCAGGCTGAGTCGGTGTCTTTTTCTGTAAAATGCGAACACTTACCTAGTAAGGTTTATCAGAATAAATGAATTAGCCCATATGAACTGTTGTTATAAAGGTTAATATTGCTGATTAAGGATTACTATAAAAGTTAGTGCGTTTGAATCTACTAAATTAATAAAGGTGGAAGGTTATTAATTTAATGCTTCTGCTTTCTCTGAGATACATGGGGGGCAAAAGTAAGTAGAAGAGGAAGACAGATTATGCAATAATTGATAGCTACTCCAAGAATAACCTTTGGGGCGCTCACAACTGGGAACCCCCTTTGCCTGCCCTTGTGTTACTCCCTTCTTGCCTTTCACGGGCCCAGCGTTGTGTAGCCAGGAAGCTGATGTTCAGTTGTTGTATTCTTGAATTGGAAAAGATATTTCTGTCTTCCTGTCCTGACTCTCAGCTCATGTGAAAATTCCTTTGTTACCACTCACGAGAATGGGCTGCCCCGGGCGTGAACGTGCCTTCAGTGCCAGGGCACCTGCGTCCCCTCCTCCCTCCGCCGGGGCTGGAAGGAGGCCACCTGCGTCCCCTGCACACCAGCCCCTCACATTTGGGAAACGAGGTTTTGATTCTTAATATTTTTATTCTACGAAATCTATAAAACATGTTTTACCTTGTGAAGCAGTGCGAAACACACTCTATTTTTCATAGAACAGTTTGAATTTCTGAGCTTTGGGGATTTTTTGTACATTGATAACCAAGTCCTGTGGCTGTCCCTTGTGTAACGTTGCGTCCATTTCCAGAGTCCTAGAGCCTGTTGATTTAATTTCAACTGAAATATTCCCAGAGAGGTCAGAATTATGAGACCCATGAATCACAGTGAGGAAGAGTACAGCCTTCTTTGTCTACTTCTAGCGTCATGTTGATATTTCACTGGAAAGGAATTCTCCGTATATATTTATGTTCAAATTACAGTTTTACAAGCAACATACTTTCCCTGTTTTCTGCTCCTAACCTCAGTTTTATACTCCTTCTCCTCTTAAAAAATGCAATGCAAAGCAAAAAAGAAATTAGAGAATGTAGTGCTTTAGCAAAATATATTATTTTATGGTGTTCTCAAAAAAAGCAGGTTTCCTGTTTACCACTAACCTTTTCCGTAGCATAAAGGAATTAAACCATCCTTTTAGATCTTTGGACATCCAGATGAATCCCAGCATTTAAAATTGGAGGTAACATTTTAGATTTAGTTTTAATTTAATATTTCTTTTATCTTTCCATCTCTCAGTAAAAACAATTAATTTTTAATTTATGTAAAAAACTAAATAAATACTAACAAATTAAAACCAGTCATTTATAGGTCTATTTTTCCTGGAATGCAAAGAATTTAATGCTAAAAAAAATCTCTTAATATAAGATATTGATACACAAAAGAAAAATATTAAGAGAATCTCAGGTCATGCCAAAGACACGAATTTTTAAATATGAATTCTTAATTAACTAATACCAAAAGGATACCATCCTTAACATTGTAAAAGTTTTGTCTGTTTAAATTAGTGAACGGTTTAGTTGAATAATTCTTCCTAAAGGCAAAGTACTTGAAGCATTTCTATGAAAAACTAGGAACAAAGCAAGCAACCTCTCACCACTAGTATTAAAAATTGTTCTAGAATGTTTGGTCATTTCAAGAAGACATGAGATAGAAGTCAAAGGTATGATAGCGAATAAGAAGAGAAATTCATTTTTATTTTTGTACTGTTAAAAATGAGAAGTGATTCAAAAACCGCGTGTAGCGTGGAAGCCACGTGTACGTATGCATGTATGTAAGTAACGTTACTCTGGTGCTTGTACTTCTTGCTAGGTCTGGGGGGGGGGGACTGACTTCACCACGGTGACCACCACAGCAACAAAATTAGGTGGGCGGGCGGGCGGGCAGGCTGATCTGAATATGACCCAAAAAAGAAGCAGTGAAAACCTGTGTGGAGAAACTATCAAAATTGAGAAACAGACTTTGACAGGGAGAAGATGTATCATGCTCTTTCAGGGAAAACTGAATTTAAAAGATGACAGCTTTTTCTAGGTAATGTATAATGGTAAAATCCCAGTGGGATTCAAGTCCAGGTGGAAGAATAAATGAATACAAAAAAGAGGAGAAATAATGGTAAGGTCAACCCACAGTACTGTGCTGCTCTTACAATAGCCCCAAAACATTAATTTTTAAAACACAATAAAGAATAAAGGAAGCATTATAAGTCAGTGATTTTTGGACTAATTGTCTCTTTACGGGTGAGAGTAGCAAAACAGTTCAGAGCCTCATCCCCCATCCGATTTTTAAAAACAAGATAAAGTGATGTCTCTTCTGCTCAGGCTGCCGTAACAAAGTGCCAACGACTGCGGGGCAGCTCACCCGGCAGGCGCGAATGCGCTCCCGGTTCCGAAGGCTGGGGAATGCGGTCAGTCCGGGGAGGGCGTCCGTGCTGGCCAGCGCGCAGCCCTGCCTGGGGTGGCCTCCGCGGCGGGGAGAGAGGCCGAGCGCTCTCTGGTGGCCCTTCTGAGGGCACCAGTCCCGTGGCAGGGACTCCGCCCTTGCGGCCCCGCCCCCAGACGCCGTCCCGCTGGAGGCTGCGCCTGCAGCCCGCGGGCCTGGTGCAGAGGCAGTTCAGTCCGTAACAAGTGGGAAACGAAGTCGCAAGGTGCACAGGAGTGTAAGGATGTAAGGTAGACCAAACACCGAGACTCCGGTAAGCAGGTGGAGAGGGGCGGGGTAGTGATGACGTGTCGCAGCTGGGCAGTGCACAAGTGGGAAACGCAAGTGACTGGTTAAACCTGTGTGTTAAATTACGGGTCGTCAGGCCGTTTTGTTTTCCTGCATTTTTAAGAGTGTAAATCGCTACAAACTTTTGGAAGTCAACTTTTGCAAATATCCTTAATTGTGTATACGGGGAGCATTGTATATGTGTTCATACATAGTGTTCTTTGTTTCTTTGGAGGATTTTTTCAGTTTCTATCTGCTGATAAATGTATAAATTCTCTGCAGACTAGGATTTTATTTTAAATTTGAAAGTCACTGATTTTTAAGTTATTTTTGTTGTTAATTAGTTGTACCTGTGAAAAAGCAGTATAGTGGATTCAGAACTGTGTTTCAAACTTCTCATAAATGATATGTTCTACATTTGTATTTTGCAACTTTCATTTATTAAAGAGTCCTTTTATGATGTTTAAAACATATGATAGCTGATATGTCTTATTATATACTGTGTGATAGAATTATTCACATTGAGTATCAAAACAGAACCCTTATACTTTATTAATCCATTATTCAGGCGTTGAATTTAGAATGTTCTTTTTATGAAATAGCTTTTTGCTAAAATTTATAATTTAATAAAATACTGGTCTTGAGAGGTTTCCATTTGAGGCTGGCTCTCTAGCTTAAGTAAAAATAAATAAAATTACTCTGATACCCCAGATAATTTTTTTAATTAAAAAAATAGTAACAGCCTTGGCTGGTGTGGCTCACTGGATTGAGCACCATCCTGTGAACCCAAAGGTCATCAATTCGATTCCCAGTCAGGGTACATGCCTGGGTTGCAGGCCAGGTCCTCAGTCGGGGTCATGTGGGAGGCAACCCATGGATGTATCTCTCACTCAATGACGTTTCTCTCCCTCCTTTCCTTGCCTCTAAAGATGGATAAATGAAATCTTAAAAAAAGAAAAAAAAACACCTAATAATAAAAGCAAGTGAAGTTATGGTTCTGATGTATTGAAGAACTCTGCACCTAAATTACATTGTATGGCAAAAGTTGGTAACAGCTTTTTTGTGTGTTATTCTTCAAAATATGCTTACTAACAATTTTACACTTGACATTGTGGTTTTATTCCTAGTCTGAAGTGGACAAACCCAGAAGCCGGAAGAAAACAGTTGCCGCTGACTCCGAGGAGAAGCTAGGCCTGGATGACCTGACCAAGCTGGCCCAGGAACAGAGACCCAAAGGCGGTCAGCGTGGACGGAAGAGAGGCCGCACAGCCTCCGAGTCAGATGAGCAGCAGTGGCCTGAGGAAAAGAGGCTCAAAGAAGACCTGTTAGAAAATGAGGATGAGCAGAATAGCCCACCAAAGAAAGGGAAAAGAGGCCGGCCCCCAAAACCTCCTGGTGGGGGAGGCACAGCAAAAGAAGAGCCAACAGTCAAAGCTTCTAAAAAAGGAAGCAAAAAAAAATCTGGACCTTCGGTAGCAGAAGAAGAGGAAGAAGAGGAAAGACAAAGTGGAAACACAGAACCGAAGTCAAAAAGCAAACAGCACCGGCCGTCACGGAGGGCCCCGCAGAGGTGAGCGCGTGCAAGGCTGAGTGCGTGTGTTTGGCTCTCTGAGGGGGGCCGTGATTTGACGCCGTCGGTGTTTGGGTCTCCGTGAAGCAGGGCAGAGCCTCCCAGGACTGGTGCAGCGGCACCCGTGCAGAAGGGCGAGGCAGGCTGCGAGGAGCGCCCGCCCCGTTGCAGCCCCACAGCTGTGTAAATTGTGACTAGTGTGCAGTTTCACACCTAGTTCAGAATCCTTCGCAGAAGCTCACGAGTTTCTAAATATACACAGGGCTGCATTTAAGTGCCATGTAGTTAGCCCCAGTATGCTGGGTAAGACAGAATTTTTATGGACTTACCTAGGTGATTGATGGCACAGCTAACCCTTGGTAACTTCTGTACATTTTCACAGGTTTTAAACAGATCTTTACCTAAGAATGCCAAACAGTTCATTAGTTCCAATATAGACTCTGTGGCACCTGAGGAGGTGATAAGGTATTTCTAAATAATCACAGCGTATTGACCAGGTTGCCTTACCATTCCGTACTGCAATTTTTCATGTCTTTCCTCAGTAACTTAAAAAAAAATAGCTTTTATACTTTCTGCTTTTTTTCTTTTAACTGTGTAAGAAAGTTACAGGCATCGTTTTTTCTTAAATTGCATCCATAGAAATTATCACATGATGCTGATCTCAGTTTATGATGTATTGATTTTTTTGTTTTCCAATGAGATTAACACATCTGTACCCCATATACAGACAGGTTTGGGTGGTCACACGGTCCCATGTGCATGTGGCAATTGTAACAACAGATCTGTGTCCATAATTTTAAAGTGGTAGAGCATTATGCTCTGATCTGTGACTTTCTCACTCTTTCATCTCACTCACCTGGAAATAGGGTGGCGTGTCTCTGCGCGGTCAGCACATCCCCAGTTTTTCCCGGCATAACCCCACCGCACAGCTACATAGCGGCCTGACCCCTCAGAGCTGCCAGCACGCTTTCGTGCCGCGCTCGACTCAGAGCTTCCTGTGCAACACACAGGAAGAGGGGACGTTGCCTGCGTGTCTGGCTAGTGCTTTGTGTTTTCTTCCACTTAATTTTCCCCTCAGGTAAAAAGTAAAGGTGAGTACGTTTTCGTGGCAGCCTCAATGTATTCGGATTCAACCATGGAAAGTCATTTGTTTAAAAAAATAATAATTTTTAAGGAATGTTAAATTCCCATGATTAATTTTATAACAAGGAAATAACAGGGGTAAATATCTTTCAGGCTTATAACTTTAATTTGTTTATATTTGGGCATCATAAAATTAAGGGATTAATTATTATCATTTTCTCTCCTAAAATTACACAAGTCCTCACATTAATATTCTAAAACAAACAAATGTTTCTTTTAAAAAATCAACACAGGGATCCTCTGTGCTATGTTAGCAGCCTCCTGTCCCTTTCACTATGAAGTTTTGTTTTGGAGCTAGTAAAGTAAATGTTACATTTCTTTGTTTTTCTTCTTGTTTTTCTTCTTCTTTCTTCAGTGGATTCAAGAACCATTGCATTATTTTCTGTGTAGTACCTGTATTTTCTTCTGTTAATTGTGGGGAAAAAATCAAGTTACTAAAAAGGCGTGGGGGGATCCAAGATGACAGCAGAGTAGGTGGAAGGCACACTTGCCTCCTCCCAGGACCGAGTTGGAAGCACAGCTGAAGTACAGAGCCGTCACCCTGCACAGGCAGCTGAAGACTGGCTCGACGGAAACCTTCCAGCCGGGGGTTCACAGAAGAAGCCACGTTGAAGCTGGTAGTAGGAAGGACGCAGAAGCAAAAGGGTTGGCATCGCGCCCCTGTGCGATGACCGAGACTCCGGAGGGATATCTTAGCTGCAAAATGTCCCCCCAAAGGAGAGTGGGGTCCCAACCCCACCCCGGTACCCTGGCTGAGAGCACCAGAGCCAGGAAGAGGATACCACCTAGGGTTTGGCTGTAAGAGCCAGTGGGGATTCTGTCTGCCAGGGAGAGACTGGATTCTGCCAGGGACCCTGGGACCCTCCTAAAGGGCCAGCCACACATCCCTGGCTCCGGCAGAGGCAGGGCAGTTCCTATCTGACGGGGTTGTGTGAGGAGACATGGGGCTTTGTGGCTCCAGGGGAGAGCCACAGGGACAACTGCCAGGGTCCCTGTGCTGAGTGCTTCTCCCACCCCCAGCACAGACACCGTCTTTCTTGAGTCCAGCAATACCTTCCCCGTGGCATCAGCCTCGGGCAGTGCTCTGGCCCCGCCCCCCCACACCCTCCAGAGGAGCCAGCAGTCTGGGCCACTGGTGTGGAGACCCCAGTGTCAGAGACTGAGTTGTGAGCTCAGGGGCAGGGGCAGTGCCACACACCTGTCCTCCAGCCTGATGCGCTGAGCCCGCCCTCATGACTCACGGGCATCCCACCCTGCCGAGGGCAGGCTTTCCGGAAGGCCAGGGAAAGTCTGGAGCAGGCTGAGCTCTGTGGCCCTAGGACAGGGCGTTTTTCCCTCACATACCTAACCGGTGCAGAGTCTGCCCTTCGCAGGGCCAAGAGGTAGTAAGTATAAAAGAGGACATAGAAACAGTAAGAAAGAACTGGTCAGAAATGAAGAAGACAGGATCCGAAATGAAGGGTACACTAGAAAGAATGAATAGGTTGGATGGAGCAGAGGATTGAATCAGCGATTTTTAAGACAAGGTAGCAGCAAAAAGTAAAAAGAATTCTAAAAAATAATAGTTTAAGGGTCCTTTGGGACAACACGAAGTGTAAAACATCCACATCACAGGGTTACCAGAAGAAGAGAAAGAGCAAGGGATCGAGAACCTGTTCGAAGGAACAATGGCTGGAAACTTCCCTAACCAGGTGGAGAAAAGAGACGCACACGTGTGCCAGAGGGTCCCACACCAGGAAACATAATAAAAACCCCAATGGTTCAAGACAAATAGCTGGAGGCAGAAGACTACGTGGAGAATAAATGATGATGGAAAAAAATACAGTAACAAAAAAAAGACAAAGGGAATCTTAACAGCAGCAAGAGAAAGACAGTCACCTACAAGGGGGCTCCCATAAGACTGTCACCAGATTTCTCAACAGAAGCGTTTCAGGGGATCGTCACAAAATACTCCAAGTGATGAAAAGCAAGGACCTTCGACCAAAATGAGACTATCCTGCGAGGCTGACATTTAAAACTGAAGGAGAAATAGTGAGCTTCCCAGACAAAAAAAAGCTGATGGAGTTTATTACCATCAAAACCAGTATTACAAGAAATGTTAAAGGGTCTCCTTTAAGAAGAAGAAAAAAAAAACCCAGGAATGTAGTTATAAAGAGTAAGTAGCAGTAAATGTGCACCTATCACTAATCAATTTAAATGTAAATGGCTCTAGTGCTCCAATCAAAAGACATAGGGTAGCTGATTGGATTTGGAACACAGGACTCATCTCTATGCTGTCTACAAGAGACCTACCTCAGAATGAAAGATGCACACAGACTGAAAGGATAGAAAAAGATACTTTGTGCAAATAGAAATTTTAAAAAGCTGGGGAAGCAATACTTACGTCAGACAAAGTAGACTTTAAAACAAAAGCCCTCATGAGGGGCAGAGGAAGACACGCATGATGAAGAGGTCAGCCCGGCACAGGGGCACACCTGAGTGTAAAGCATCTTGCTGGCCCGGAAGGGGAGAGCACAGCCGTACAGTCACAGGAGGGGACTGTAACACTCCACTGACGTGAACGGATAGGTCTTCCAGACAGGAAATCATCCAGGGAACTGGCCTTTAGTGATGCAGCAGTCCAGGTGGATGCAATTGGTGTCTTCAGAGCATTTCACCCCAAAGCAGCAGAGCATACATTCTTTTCAGGGGCACATGAAACATTTTCTAGGTTAGGCCACCAAACAAGTCTCAGTGTATTTAAGATTAATACAATCTGAAGCATCTTCTCTGAATCAATGGAATGAAACTATAAATCAATTAAAAGGAAAAAACTGAAAAACACATAACATGGAAGCTAAATAACATGTTACTCGACAATGAATTGTTTAACAAGGAGATCAAGGAAGAAATCAAAAGATGCCTTGAGCTGCCCTAGCTGAGTAGCTCATGGATTGAGTGTGGACCTGCAAACCAAAGGGTCACAGGTTCGATCCCCAGTCGGCACATGCCAGGGTTGCAGGCCAGGTCCCCAGTGGGGGGTGCCGCAAGAGGAAACCACACACTAATGTTTCTCTTCCTCTTTTTCTCCCTTCCCCTCTCTCTAAAAATAAATAAATACAATATTTTTAAAAGATGCCTTGAGGCAAATGAAAATAAATACAACAACCCAAAATCTATGAGACCCAGCAAAAGTAGTCCAAAGGGAAATTCACAGCATTATAGGCCTACCTCGAAAACCAAGAAAAATCTTGAACTACCTTTCCCTGAAAGCTAGAAAAAGCATCAACAAACAATGCCCAAAGTAAGCAGAAGGGAGGAAGGAGTAAAGATCAGAGTGGGAATAAATGGAATTAAAAAACAATACAAAAGATCGCCCTGGCCGGTGTGGCTCAGTTGGTTGGAACGTCGTCCTGCGGACTGAAAGCTCACAGGTTCAATTCCCAGTCAGGGCATATGCCTGGGTGCAGGTTCAGTCCCGTGTCAGGAAAAATGTAGGCTACTGTAAGGATGTAATGGGAAAGCTGGGAAATTAGGGGAGTTTTCTTCTGGGAAAGTGACAAGTTGATTCCTTGAGAATTACAGGAATTAGACGAGTGCAGGGAGAGGAACATGTCAGGTGGAGAGATCAACGTATTTGGAGGTTACGAAGCAGGAACAGTCTTGGCAGGGTCGGGGGGCGGTGCTGGACTGCAGTTGTGGGGAATTGGGGACTGGAAAGAGATCCCAGCGGCCCGAGCGCAGGGCTGGTAGGCGGTGTGAAGAGACGGCAGAATCTCTGGTGCGGTAGGCAGCCATTCAGGGGGAGTGGCATTATCTGTGTGCACTTTTTTAAAAGATGGCTTTGTTCAGAGAAGAACCAAGAGATGAAAAGGGCTTGGAAATACGCCATAGCGATCGAGGCAGGGCCAAGAGAGTGGATTTGAGATCTCTCTGTAAGCTGAATCCGCGGGGCTGGACCGAGAGTGGTGCACTATTAGGAAGACACAGGCCTTTTACTCGCTGGGAATGATGGAAGAGCAGCGTTTGAGTTGCGTTTTTGATTCGTTGTGCTGTTGGTCTCGGTCACACTTGTTTTCGTTACTTGCTTGATCTTTGTATGTAACATTCTAGGATTAAAGGCCGGTTTAGGGTGCCAAGTGTAAGAATGATGTTTCTTGTTTTATAAGGTAATTAAACGTTAAAATGATAATCTGGGAATTCATGAAATATTTAAATCACTCCCTCTAAGGAGGTGGAAGTCCACGTAAGGATGAGAGTGTTCATTGTGTTTCACTTGTGTGTCACTCCAGCCGCGCAGGACGCTCCAAACAAGCAGCTGCTAAAGAGAACGACTCCAGCGAAGAAGTGGATGTGTTTCCAGGCGGCTCCCCTGTCAACGAGGACGTGCCGCCGGAGGAGGCCGAGGAGGAGGAGGTCTCTCCAGTGAACGTACGTGTGGCTGCAGCGCCCTGTGCGATAGGGTGGGGTGTGGACATAGGGTTGGTCGGTGCTGGGGTCACATCTGCTCAGCACCCGCTGTTACTTGGGATTCTGAGTGTTTACAGATTGTTCTTCATTGGCTGGTAGCATTGTTTCCTCTACCAGTTTGTGTGGCGGGGAGAGAGCACATCTCCAAAGAGACGTGGAAGATGAGTTCCACATGTCACTAAGTGAGAATGGATGGAGCCTAGCGAGAGTGCAAAGTCAAGTTCCAACTAAATGTACAGAAGGACCGGAACCAGTGTGGTGCTGGCACTTCAGGCCCTTGGTGCCTTTATTTTAGAGCACTGGTATCTATTCAATATGCTGTTGTTTATGTCTTGTTAATTTTGTTTGAGTTTCACAGTGTTCACAGTAGAAACGAAGTTAGTCAAATCATATAGAATAAATATCCTTAACTAAAATCGGTCTTTGGAGCTAATAAAATTGGTGGTAGACACTTGCTTTACAAAGGGGCTTGTGGAGTGCGGTGCACTTGCTGAGATACTTCCCATTGTTTACGTACTGACTGGTCCCACACCGCAGCTGCTCTCTTTGGAAGAACAGCAGTGAACAGTTAGGAGAGCGCTTTTCCCTCGGTAGCGCCGATGCTGAGTGAGGGGGTGAGCTCAGCCCGCCGTCCCACCTGAGAAGTGCGCGTTCCGCGGCCAGGTCCCGCAGGGGACCCACTGCCCCTCCGGCCGCACCAGGGCTCACTTGTAAGTGTGGGTTCCGACCCTGGGAGAGCACGAGCACGCTGCACTGTGGCCTCAGGCTAGCTGGGCGCGTTTCCTGCAGAGTGTTTTGAGGATATAAAAAGGAGGTGGAATAGTCTCCAATATCCTCATCAAAGGAAAATAATGAAATTAAAATACTGTTCTGTGTATATTCCTGTTGCTGATACTGATCTTTATTGAACTTAAATTTTATGCTTTTGTTAGCTATTGCCAATTAATGATAATACGTCTGAATTCAGCTTACTTATATTTATTTGATAGCTGTTAGGATCTAAACTCAATAACCATTTTCCTAGAAAGACAGCTATAAGCCTAAGTTTGAAAGTACCAAATGTTATCTTCTACCACAGAAATACAAGTACAGAGATATTTGCGACTATTTTACTTATTGTTGACATTTTGTTCATTTCTTTTGAAAATTATTAAATAGAAAAGTAATTTTCTCCTGCTATTCTGGGCAAAGCTATTTGTGAACATTCAGATAATTACATATGTCTAAGTAAGTGATGCCAGGGCAGCAAGTTAAAATAGGAGAAAGGTTTCAAGGAAAGAAAAGTGAAGAAAATCAGGAACAAGTAAGAATAATGATTGGTTTAAAAATAATTATTATTTTTGCTACGTCTTATAAATGTGCACCCATTTTAATGAAGCGTATGGTGATTTTTCTTTTAAGGTACGGCGGCGAAGTTCTAAAAGAGAAAGGCGATGAGCAGATGTGATCAATAATTTCTACATGAACGCTTTAAAAAGTCATTTTTTGTGGAGCTTGAGGCTGAGGAACGCCCTCGATGGGCAGACCGGGACTGCGGGGAGCGGACAGTCGGGCCTCCGCGCCGGCCTCGCACTCGGTGGTCACGCATTCGAGCCTGCCGGCGGTGGTGACATCGCCTGGGCGGTGGCACGGAAGTGTGACTTGTGAGGCCGTGTAGAAATAAACTAAAGAAGAAACTTGTAAATATATTTTTCTTTTTTTTAATGTTTCTGACTTCTAAAGTGCTTGTATAGCTTTTATCCGTGGCTTTAAACTGACAGTGCCCGCCTGTTTGCCGGTCTGCGGATGCGAGGAGCGTTTGCTGGGGTGGTCTGAAGCGGCCAGCCCTCTGTCAGTGTTCGTGTTTGTACACTCTGCAGTTTCACTGTGAAGCGTTTTCTGTTCAGCAAGTGGTGTCGTTCCTTGATGTCACCATTCGCTGGAGTTAAATGGTCTCTGCCCCTTGTGTTTCTCACCTAGTGCTTACTCCTGGGCACCCCTGATCTCCAGAGGTGCTAGCCCACCTGCATCCCGCCTGCCCGAGCTGCCCTGAGGGCGGGGCCCTGCGCAAGTCCAGCCGCTGTCCTGCCGTGGTGGGCGTGGCTGACACCTCAGTGTTGGTCCCAGAGTTTTCTGCCTTTCGTGGCAATGAAAATTTTAAGAGAGAGATTTAAAATATTTTAACTTTAAAGAATGTGTTATAAAATAATGAACTGAATTCTTTATTCCATTTTATCATCCCTTTTCCGTTCTTATTAATCTGCTGTATCAATAAAATTCTGTAATTTGAATTAGTTTTTAATAGTCCTAGAATGTTATTGTGTATAGCTATTTCCTCTGAAACATGATGTTCAGAAAATGCAAATTATTACACTATAATATAAAATCTGATATGTACACATTAGAAAAGTTCCAGTTCTTCATAAAAATGTAAAGGTAATCAGAAAAAAAAATTTATTGATGCAGTGTGTCTTTATAAAGCTGTTCTCGAAAGCAAGTGTTTGTATTTTATAGTGAGTTGCATGTTTATGAAAAACGCTACAACTGGGATGTGCTCTTTCTGTAAATTCTTGTTTAGCCATAGTATACAATGGATTGCCCCATACCATAGTTTCTCATCAAGAGTTTATTACTGTACTTTATTTTGGAGCCAAAAAATTTGTTGGGGGCGGGGGCGGGGGGACAGGGTGGGAGCGTGCATCCAACCACGTGAGCTACTCTTGGTGTCGCAGTCTCACAGACTTTACGTGAAATCCCACCTCGTCCTGACTGGGAGAAGTGGAGGTTTATTTGCATTTTGAGAAGATCTTTTTTTTCCTGCATTGTAATCTGCAAAATTACTAAAGCAAATTACTTAAGGCAGTATCCTTTTACAGTTTTATAAACTGTTATTTTGAACCAAAACTTATACATTATTACTACTTAATACCTAGCTAAATTCATTTTAGTATTTCAGGTGCTGTTCTTTTTTCATAGTTAACATTAGAAAAGAAAATCATATTCTAAATTATTAAATTTATCATACTGAATAATGGAGCATTTTGACATCATACACCATTATGTTTAAGGTATATTTCCAAGATTGATTATAATAGATGGGGGATATAATAAAGAAACTATTTTGGGGAATGACATTTTACTATTTTCCAATGTATATCACAAATGATGTGATTATTTTTTTTTAGAGATTTCTTCATGTTTATGAAACTGCCTTTTATTTTTGAAAAATGTTTTGACTCGAGTCTTACTCTCTCAATATTTTACTCCTCATTTACACCATGCTGGCGTCAGCGGTCCTGGGGGGCTGCTGCGGGGCCCGGCCGCTCGTGTCCGACCCGGACGCGTTGGTTTGTACGCATGTCGTCAGCCCGGCTCTCCCAAACGTGCGGTTTCTATTTCAGCAGTTCAAAGGCATGTTTATAAATCTATGAAATAAATAATAAGGGATAGCTTTGTATTTTTGTTGTTGCCTAAATTGCACCAGAAATGTTTATGGAAATATATCTTTAAGACCCTTTTATAAAGCAACAAAAAATGATTGTGGAGGGTTTTTATTTGCATGATCATAGTGAAGCAGATTTTATTGTACATTAACCCTGTACATCAGTTCGCAGGAATGTTCATTGTAAATTCTGTTCAATGCCAATGAGTCTGTGATCTTCTAATGCGTCTCGTTCCCTTTTTGGGGAGGATTATGATGTAAATTTTCCATTTTTCTGTAGAAAAATAGGTGCAATAATGATCAAAGTTTTGATGTCCTGAGTCTTCATTTTAGGGGATCATCTTATTATGTTTAAACTTCACATTTCACGTGCTGACGTTTGGAGAGCCACATACTATTAACTAAAGTAAAATGAAGTATATATAAAACATTGATTGCTGACAGTGCTTAGCAAGCTCTTCAGTGATGATGTTTGTTTTGAAATATGTACTGTGTAAACGTAAGAAAACATGCAGCTCGCTGCAACAAGCTCCGTGATGAGATCCGGAGTCTTCGGCGGGGCCGCCCTGCCGCCGGAAGCCTGGTCGGCAGTGTCCACCGTGTGTGCGGCTGTAAGACCCGCTCCATGTGTTAAAGGTCACATCACTTCCTGTATCTTCGTACTACCGCTCGCAAGTGTGGTTTCCGAGGTTTCCTTTTGGCCCACTTGAAAAATGTCAGAAATGGAAGAATTTGTTTAACTTAGGCACATTTCCCTTACCGTATAGTATTATGTCACCATAATGAACAGTTGGTATTTAGGGAAATAACTTACTTTCAGACACATTTTTGGATTTTCTCTGAAGTTGAATAAACATGAAAGCTACTATATAATTGTATTATTTCATTTATCTGAAGCTATATCTATATACTTAAATATGCTTGCTTAACGGAGCAAAGCAAATTTTGATGTTTAATTTCATGAAGAGAACATAATATTTCTTGGTAACATTTTTTTCAAAGTTTTTGTTGAAACTCTAGCAACATCTTGGCTGACATGCTCACTAAATACTACGTAAGCTAAAGGATTGCATAACTGAAGACTATATAAAGGTATAATGCAGACTTTTAAAGGAACCACTAAGAAGGTAAGTTGCTAGTGGCAGTTTTATGAATTCAGCAAATATTTATTGAGTGCCTGCCCTGTGCCTGGCGGGTAAAGGGGGACAAAGCGTGATCGAGAGAGAATAAGCCGCTGCCCTGGGGAAGCTCTCTGTTCTCCCCAGGTGTTGGGGGGCGGGGGGGCGGTAAGAGAACAGCGATTAAATGCACGGTGTCAGATTGTGAGAAGTCAGAGGGTGAAAATGATTGGAGAAGCCATTTTATATACTTCTGAGCTGTATCACTTGGTACATACAGCCTAAGGTGCCTTTTTCATAAATGACACTTATAATTTTGAACGTCACTTGGTGTCTGTCTGAGCATGTCGTGCCTACTTTGGTGGTAATGCAGCCAGGCCAGTTTTGGTTTGGGTATCGTGTGCATGACGGAACTTAGCTCTTTTATTTTCAACAAATGTTTGATCTTATATTTAAAGTGTGTGTTTTGTAAACATTTTATACTTTGGTCTTGTTCTTTTATCCGATCTTAGAATCTCTGTTCTTTAATTAGATTGTTTAAATTATTTTTTGGTATAATTTCTGATATTTTAGGTTTTAAGTCTGCCTACCATCTTGCTATTTATTTTCTTTTTGCCAATCTTTTCTTTATCATATATTTTTCTCCTTTTCCTACTTTCGTCTCATTAAAATGTGTCTTACTGTTCTATCTCTTCTGTTAGCTTTTTATTTGTGCCTGATTGTACTTTTTTAGCAGTTGGTCTACAGATCGGTCACGGTTGGCTTACGGCAGTCCGTGTGCATTAACGCCGCCGCCGCCACCTCGCGCGGTCTTTGTGCGGTAGCTACGCGTCTTGTGGTTGTGGATGCCACCGTATTGCTGCTTTAAATGGTGTTCTTTCTCTTTGTGCTTTTTCGAAATAGAGTTCTGTGCCTCCACCTTAACTTGCTACTTTCTAGCACGAACAGCTTCTTGTAGTACTAGTTACAGTGCAGGTCCAGCGGCATTTGATTCCGATACTGCTTGGAAGGAAGGTCTTTATCGCTCCTTCACTTTTAAAGGGTGTTTTCACTGGCTACAAAATTCTGGATTGGCAGTTTTATTTATTGGGCAGTTTAAAAGTTGGCTTTCCATTTTTCTTTTGTTTCTCGTATTTTCTATTGTGAAGTGAGCCCAAAACCTTTTTGCTATTTGTAGATAATGTGACTCTTTCTTGCTGCTTTGAGGATTCTCTCTTCATCTTTGTTTCAGCAGTTTGACTGTGATGAGCCTAATTGTTGCTCCTACCATTTTACTAATCTTGCTTGGGGTTTACTGTGCTCTTGAATCTGTGGGTGGATTGATGTTAGATAAGGCTTGAAAAATTCTCAGGCCTTGGCTAGAGTGTCCTGATACATCAGGGTTGCAGGTTCAATCCCTAGTCAGGGCACATACAAGAGTCAGCGAATTGATGCATAAATAAGTGGAACAACAAATCGATGTTTCTCCTTTTTCTCACCTCTCCCTTTCTCCCTCCCCTTCTCTCTAAAATATGTATAAAAAAAAGAAAGAAAAAGCCCTGGCTGGTGTGGCCCGGTCGGTTGGAGCGCCATCCGGCGCCCTGAAAGATGCCTGTCAGCATTCTGGGAGAGGTGGAGCTGCTGTTAGCGTGCCTTAAATGGTATGGGGGTGCCGGGTGGTTGGGGGTGCCCCCGATGGGTTCGCCTGGCAACTGAGACCAGCTTGGCTGACGAGAGCTGGCTGAGTTGCAGCTGAGTTGCAGGGAGATTACGTTGCAAAAGTAGTTCAAGAGAACATTGTGTAGGGCTTTGGATTCCAAGGCCAGCTCAGGGCGCTGCTGACAAGGTAATGAAACTTACAGTTTTTAACACCGCGGATTTAAAAAATGAATTAAAAAGGAGATAGAAACAACCACAGACTTTGAAGCAAAATACAAAAACAATCGAGTTCACTGCATCAGGATTTTAGTCTGGGTCACTTGCTCACTGACATACACCTATATATCTTTTTATGTGAGTAGGATCATATCTGCCTTTCTACGCTTTTTCCTCTGAATATTCCTTCCCAGCTATCAGCACGTGTGAGGTTATCTCGCCCTTTTAACAGCTGCGTAATGCACACCGGGTAGGCTGGCTGTGATTTGATACATCGCTGTTCCGCGGATCAGCACTTGGGTCCCTTCCCTTGTTCACTGTCACGGACAGCGTGGGAGCTGACCGTGCCTGCCTGGGTCTGTGCCGACGTGCGCGGCGGGAAGCAGTCTCCTACGCAGAGAACTGGGGTGTTTATGTAATTTTAAATTCTGCTCTTCGGCCTTCCCAAAAGTGCACCAATTAATCCTGTTCTTAATTTTTGTCAGTCCAGTAGATACCAAATCACTTGGTTTTCATTTGCGTTTCTTCAGTTCCAAATGAAACAGCATTGTTGCGTGTTTCCGTTTCAATCAGCTATTTCTAGTCTGAATTTGTTTGTATTCTTTGCCCATTTAGTTACAGTTGTCCCCATTTTCTCCCCATTACTCTCCCCCACCCTATTCACCCCTGCCTCCCACATTCAGTCCTCTCACCCCCCATTGTCTTTGTCCATGGGTCCTTTATACATGCATTTTTTTAAGTTGTATTTTATTGATTATGCTATTACAGTTGTCCCATTTTCCCCCCTTCATTCCCCTCCACCCTGCACACCCCCTCCCACCCTCATTCCCCCCTTTAGTTCATGCCCATGTGTCATAAGTTCTTCAGCTTCTGCATTTCCCACACTATTCTTGCCCTCCCCCTGTCTATTTTCTACCCACTGTCTTTGCTACTTGTTCTATGTACCTTGTCCCCCTCTCTCCTCCTCCCACTCCCCTATTGCTAACCCTCCATGTGATCTCCATTTCTGTGTTTCTGCTCCTGTTGTAGTGGTTTGCTTAGTTGGGTTTTGTTTTAGGTCTGGTTGTTAATACCTGTGAGTTTGCTGTCATTTTACTGTTCATATTTTTTATCTTCTTTTTTCTTAGATAAGTCCCTTTAACATTTCATATAATAAGGGCTTGGTGATGATGAACTCCTTTAACTTGACCTTATCTGAGAAGCACTTTATCTTCCCTTCCATTCTAAATGACAGCTTTGCTGGATAGAGCAATATTGGATGTAGGTCTTTGATTTTCATGACTTGGAATACCTCTCTCCAGCCCCTTCTTGCCTGTAAGGTCTCTTTTGAGAAATCTGCTGACAGTCTGATGGGAACTCCTTTGTAGGTGACTGTCCCCTTATCCCTTGCTGCTTCTAGAATTCTCTCTTTCATTTTAATCTTGGCTAATGTAATTATGATGTGCCTTGGTGTGTTCCTCCTTGGGTCCACCTTCTTTGGGACTCTCTGAGCTTCCTGGACTTCCTGGAAGTCTATTTCTTTTGCCAGATTAGGGAAGTTCTCCTTTATTATTCGTTCAAATAAGTTTTCCGCTGGTTGCTCTTCTTCTTCCCCTTCTGGTATCCCTATAATTCAGGTGTTGGGACGTTTCAAGATGTCCTGGAGGTTCCTAAGCCTCTCCTCATTTGTTTGAATTCTTGTTTCTTCCTTGTTTTTTGTTTGGTTGTTTCTTTCTTCCTTCTGGTCCACTCCATTGATTTGAGTCCCAGTTTTCCTCCCATCTCTGTTGGTTCCCCATGCATTTTTCTTCATTTCACTTATTGTAGCCTTCATTTTTTCATGTAATTTGTGAGCCAAATCAACCAATTCTGTGAGCATCCTGATCACCAGGGTTTTGAATTGTGCATCTGATAGGTTGGCAATCTCTTCGTTGCTTAGATGAATTGGCTCTGGGGCTTTGATTTGTTCTCCGGTTTGAGCCATTTTCATTTCTGGGTTTGTTTTTTTTGGTCTAGTTGCCGCTGTTACGTAGTGAGGGGTGGAGCCTCAGGTGTTCCCCAGGGCAGGACAGCCCAGTCGCTGGGTAGTGACGTTGTATGTGGGGGCGGGGCCTGAGACGAGACAGTGGCGCTTGCTCCTCTCACTCTCGGATTCCAGTGGCCTCCACCGCTTACCCTTTGCCTGGATTATCTGCACGTGAATGTGGGACCACCCGGTCAGCCAGCCACCCTGCGCGGCCTCACTGGTTCTGCACAGTTGCCGCCCCGGGCCCGGGGTCTGCTAGTCACCGCCTGTGCACCTGGGGGCTGCCAGCTGCTGCCGCCTGTGTGCCTGGTGGGCACCTCCGCTTTTTCCTGCCGCGACTCCGCCCCTCTTACCGGTCTGGATGAATCCTTGTTGGACTTCCAAACAGTTCGATTTTCTGAGTTCTGGTTGTTTTCTTGTTTCTAAATCTTTGTTGTCCTTGATTTTAGTTGTGAGAGGAGGCCCAGTGTGTCTGCCTACGCCTCCATCTTGGCCGGAAGTCTATACATGCATTTTTAATTTATTTTTCTAAATTTACTGAGATGGGGAGGGAGCGACAGAGAGGAAAACATCAGTTTGCTGTTCCACTTACTGTGCACTCTCCTTGGTTGGTTCTTTTCGTGCCCTGACCGGGGACTGAACCTGCAACCCTGGTCTACCGGGATGACCCCTGGTTTACCGGGATGACCCCTGGTCGTCTACCGGGATGACCCCTGGTCTACCGGGATGACCCACCGACTCACCGGGCTGCCTGGGCTTCACATTGTCATCTTGTTCAACGTGTGGGCGCTCTCTTCTAGCGATTTTGTGAAATGGCCTCTTTGTCCTTCAGAAGGTTCTCCTCTTTGTGAGCTCAAGTCTATCAGTATGTTTCATCATGGCTCCTGGGTTCGATGCTTGCTTACAAGATTTTGAAAGTATTGTGTTTTTTCTAATATGCTGCTTTTACATTAACTTCATCTGGCTGGATCTGTTTTTGGATTCATATTTCATTGATCTCTTTTTCTATGCCTATACCAACATCTAAGGTAATTATTATACTTACATGTTTTTATATTTGGTCTGAACGTTTCCCCTAAATTTTAATTTTGATAATGTCTTGTTCTTGACTATTGTGGTTTTTCTCTTACTCAGAATGTTCTCTATGGTACTTAGTCGGCCCACGGAGACGGGTCTTTTGAAAGGCCTTCGCTTCGATAAGAGTTTTACTGTTTTCTTCATACGAATAGGCCTTGCATCTTTTTAAAAAATCTTTATGGATTTTATTATAGCTAACATTCTTATTATTATCATTCCATTATTTTCTAATTAGTTATACCTGCTATAGTATGTTTTCAGCCACTTGGCCGAACTTTTTTGCAGTTCACTACCTTGGATTTGTTAGCTAGATAACACTCCGCAAATAATTTTGTCAGTATTATTTCAGGTGGTTCAGATACAGAAGTATCATGCTTTTCCGGTCTGACGCCACCAGAGGTTATTAAATAGAAAACATCCTTTTTCCAGTTTAAGAAAATTTTTAATTTCTGTCTAATCAGGGTTCCTAAAAAATAAAATCCGGAATCTGGGTCAGGCTTCACATTTGCATGGCAGTCCATGTTTTTTAAAGAGCATGAATATCATGAATTACGCTGAGATTTGTTACGTAGAATCAGCTCCGCCTTGTTAGGGTCGACCCGGCTTGGCCACGTCCCTGGCCTGAGCGAGCGAGCGTTTACTGCACGCGCTTCCGTTCCGCGGAGCGGTGGGGGCCGTGCATGATTTCTTCCTCGTGTTGTCCTACTGTATAGTATTGGGAGAAGGGGGTTTGCAAACCTCCTAGAATGAGTTCGAAAGCAGTTCATATTGTTCTATGAAACAGTTTATGTAAGAGTTGTTTACTTCCCGAAACCTTGACAGAGCTTGTATTTTAAATTGTACGTGGCGCCTTTTTAAATTTTATTTTTTAGAATGTTCCAGTAAAAATAGTTGAGGCATCCAGGACGTGCTAGAGGAGAGCACCGTGATCTGTCTCCAGTTTCAAAAGGCGTCCGCATCGCGCCCTGCGGGTGTCGGCGCCGGCGCCCACCCGCACCCTGGCGGTGAGCAGGACGATCTCAGGCGTGTGGGGCGGGGGTGTCTCTGCCTCGGGTTTCAGGGAACGTTCCGTAGTTGTCCAGATTCCACAGCTGTGCTGCCGACACCGGGCCGTGAGGGAAACTGCGTCTGTCCCTTCCCCGGGAGGAGAAACTCACTTTTATTTTTAGTACGTGTATAGGAGAGGCCCCTTTTGTTCTTTTTCGTTTTTAATAAGAAATACAGGGTTAAAGAGGTGCGGTGAAAGGTCATAAACTCTGCCCAGCCCCTTGTACACCCAATGCTAAGGTGTATCGTTCACACACATGTTTTTGTCTCCATGTTACATATGGAGCATACTTATGACTAATTGATGGAAAAGCCCGTAGTATTTAGCATCTTGAAACCTGTGTTTCACTCGGTCCTGTGTCCGAGATACAGTCCTGTTGATGCCTGTAATTCTGCTCATCTTCTCCGTGTGACATCTCGGCGATCGGGGTGCTGCTTAGGTCGGTGACCTGTGAAAATTGGCAGTACTTTCTGTCCCAGTGACAAATAATGGCACGCTTTGTCATTGATTCCATCTTAGATTTTATAAAACCCTGCAGTTCGTTCCCCGTAATTGGTTTTACAAAGCATTCTACGGTTTGGTCATGTCAGAGTTCATCACTTCTCTCAGGACAGGTCACCAGCCTGTTGGTACTGAGACGGTGCCGAGACGGTGCCGACCCGGTGCGGAGGCAGGCGTCCCTCCCGCCTCGTGACCGGCCCGCCTCCTGAACGAGCTGTTCTGAATGGAAGGGCCAAGTTTAAGGGAGGTGGGGGGTTTACTTTCTAGGTACCATTGCCCACTTGCGTTCCAACGTCATTGCACTACTTCCTACTCCCAGCACCCGAATGTGAGAGCTGTGTTTGCCTTAGGTTGTCAGGCTTGCATCCTTTGGAAGGTAACCCTGTGCGTGCTGGGGGTGGGGGTCTGACTTTACCCTCTTCTCCTCCCGGGGAAGGGACAGGCGCAGTTTCCATCACGGCCACATGCGTGGCCGTTCCCCTCAGCGCTCTCGCTCACTGGGTGGTTTATTCTTTCTGCTCTGGTCTCAGGGCCGTGTCGTACACCAAGTACCTGCCCATGCTGAGAACATTTTAAGGATAATGTACCTATTCTTACCTGTATTTTATACCGTTCTGTTTCTAGGCGCTCCTGCGCCCCAGCAGTTTACGATGTGCCCCTGCAGCCAGGGATTTCCATCCCTGTGGCTTTAGTCTCACTCTTCAGAACCGTCTCGGCCACTCTTGTCTTTTCGCTCCTCCACGGGAATTTTAAAGTCAGGTTGCCATATGCTGGCAAAAGTCCTTAAGGTGCTCTCTGGCAATTTCATTGAGTTTTATTTAAAAAAAAAAAAATGTTTTTTTGAGAGAGAATGATCATCTTTATGAAATTCAGTCTTCCCACCGATGAATATGTCTGCCTTTTCTATTCAGTAAAGTTTTGTAGTTGTCTTCATCACAGTCTTGCAAATTGTACCTTTCTTTAAAATTACTCTGATTGTTGCTGATAGATAGGACCACTGAGTCAGTCAGCTCTTACTCCTTTACCCCCACGCCTCTGCAGTCTGAAAGCTTTTTTCAGAGCTGAAGCTGTTACTGGGTTAGCCAAAAAGTTAGTTTGGCTTTTTTGTTGTTGCTTCTGTTTTTACGTAAGATGCTCTAGTAGCACGGAGTTGTCTTTAGCTCCATCTAAAAACAGTTTTGATAGACTGCATTGTGGCAGCCTCGTCTCAGTGTGCATTGTTTTAACAACTTACAAAAACTGGTGGTGGTTTGTGTAGTCATTTTAGTATTGAAGAACGTTTTCAGTGTATTGTGCTTTATTATTTTCACCAAGACAGGTGAAAACACCTGAATCGCAGAAGATTTGTGCAGTGCAGGGAGGCGGCGTGTGGGCAATCGAATGTGTCGGAGGTGGTTTGCAAAATTCCGTGCTGGAGATTCCTGCTGGACGGTGCTCCGCAGTCAGGGAGACCGGTTGGAGTTTGTAGCGATCGAATCGAGACATGAATGAGAACAGTCGGCCTTCCGCCACGACACAGCCGATACACTCAAAACATCCCAGTCAGCAGAGTGAGGAAAATGAAAAACGTCTTTCATTGTACGGAAAACACAGACTTTTTGGCCTACCCAGTATTTATTTTAGCTTCTCTGTTGTTTAGTTAATCCAGGTTTTTCACTTTTTCCTAAATGAAATTTGTAACTCATGCTTTCCTTGGAAATCATGCATGTCTAGATTTTAAAATTTACTGGTTAAAGTTTTGCATCGGCTGTGTTACTTTACAGGTCTCTGCAGCATCGCTAAACAGTTACCTTTTCTTGATTCAGATACTTTTTTGTTACCTTCTTTTCCTCTTACCACTGATGAAAAACAGCTGTTGGTGTCCTTGAGCATTTTTGTTGCTTTTTATTCCTGTAATTTTGCGATAATCTTCATCCTTTCTGTTCAGCTTTATTCTTCAGTCTCGGGTTGCAGGCTTGGTCCACTTACCTTTAGTCTTGGTTTCTAACGTGCATTTCCCTTCTGAGTGCTGGTTGGTTACATATCAGACTCTGTTCTGCAGTGTTCACGTCATACTCGTTTCTAAATAGCTCTTAATTTCCGTTTTGATCTTTAAGCTTAGTGGTTTTATGAACTTAAAAGTTCATAAAAATAGAAGCAAGGAGGTGTTTGTTTTATTATCTTTCTGTGATTAATTTCTGATTTAACTGAATGTGGGCCAAGAGCGTCACTTACATAATTTTGCTTCCTGGTCTGTACTGAGCAATATTTTTTGGTGTGTGTCTCCATATGTGCCTGAAAAGAAGGCTTATTCGCAGTGTTTGGGGAACCGAATCATGTGCATGTGTGTGTGTGTGTTTATTCTGTTTGGGAGACGAAAGTTTTGTGGTTTTGTACTTAGTCGCTCATCTTTGAGCCTTCCCAAGCCTCAAAAACCAACCCAGGCTTCAGCAGGTCTGGGCTGCAGCTGCGTTTCTCTGGGCGTCGGGTCACCGGAGTTCCTCGGAGCGTCCCCTGCCCAGCCCAGGTGAGAGCAGCCCAGGTGAGAACAGAGTGGGTGTGGGAGGCTCCCAGGGCGAACTCCAGTCCATCCTTCTCAGGCATCTTTCTCCATGACTTCTGCGTCTCCCTTGCCCTTTGGCCCTTACGACACTGTGTTAGAACAGGGTTTTCTTTTACCTTCCCGACTGTTGTTTTCACCCGTGGTTTGTATCATCCACCCACTCTTTCCTGGGCTGTCATTCAGGGTAAGAGTTCGTTCTGGCCCCGTTTCCCACGGCGGAACGCAGCGGGACCGACTGCCGTGCAGCGGGATGCCCTCTGCGCATCCACCGAGGGAAAACGTCTGCGTCCGTGTCCGTCGCTCTGGCCGTCACGCTCAGGCGGAGCCGCGTTGTGGGTGTTAGACGCTGGGTGTGCGCATCCTAATACCCGCCTTTGGGGTTCCGAGACCTCTGACTTCTGCCCTTGCCCAGTTACAGTTCATCTAGCCCGCTGATCAAGTTGGGCGCTCTCCCCCCTGCCGTTTTTATTGTAAAGTACACGATGTAAAATCGATCGTCTTAGCCATTTTTTATTAGCACCACGCTCTAACCAGCTGAGCCGCCCGGCTGCCCACCCGTCTTAACCGTTTATTTTGTAAGCGGACAGTACAGTTCGGTGGTGGCAAATACATTCATAACGTGCCCGGTCGCCAGCACCCACCCCCAGACGGACCCATCACAACGGGGACACTGTCCGCTGAGGCCTCCCTGTCCCTGCGCGCCCCGTCCCACTTAGTCTCTCGCATTTGGATGCTTCGAGGGCCGCAGACATAGCGGGATCCTTCGGTGCTCGTCGTGTCGTGAGGAGCTCATTCCACCCGGCGTGACCTCCGAGACGGAGGCACCTCCCCAAGTGTGCAGGCGCCCCCCGCGCTGGGCGCCCCCGCTCGCCGCCCGCGGGCGCGGGGGCTGCGCTCGAGCTGTAGCTCCGGTGCCCAGTGAGGCCGCCGTGCGCGTGGGGGTCGCCGATCTCGCCCCCCACGAGGCCCTGTTTTCGGTGGTTCGGGGTGTTCTCCCAAAAGTGGAAATGCAGCATTTGGGGCAGCGGCCGGGGGCCCTGGGCGTTCCCGCTGGCCGCTGGCGAGGGCGCGGCCTGAACCCCGCGGCGCGTCCCACGGCGGCGCCGTCTCTGCCGCCCTCATCCGTGGTCCCTACGGCCTGCGCCCACCCCGGAGCCCTGCGCCCGCTGACGACCTGCGGGGCCTCCGCGTCTCCGGCTCAACCGCCCGCCTTGATTACACTGTGGGCATCGCACTGCTCTTCCGACGATTACCTGGAGGACAGACCGGGCGGAATCTTGTCTGTCCCCGTTTCGCAGCCAGAAGACTCCTTTTCCTTCCAAACGCTGCACCCACTGAAAACCGAGGGGCCGAAGGAAGTGTTTGATAGGCAGCTGCAAGCCGGCACCACAAACCGCGAAGCCTACCTGCCCAGCGTGTCTGGACGACCCGGAGCGCGGCGAGGGGAAGCCTCGGGAAGGAACTGTCGGGAGGAAGCGCCGGCCCCCAGAGCAGTCTGACAGCCCGGCCGGGGCTCAGCTCAGCTCACGTGGCGAGGATGGGAAGCACCAGGGGACCCTGCGTTTTCTGCGTTCCCACCTCCAGGCAGAGACCGGCGCTGGAGGTGAGAAACGGTCCGGAGGGGCGGCCGCGCGGCCCACGCGCAGCTGGTGCCTGGACTCTGCCGCAGGCGATGCTGAACCTGGGTGTGGGCCTGCCGCCACCTCCCCACCCGTGGGTCCGAGCGGGTTCTGAAGCCCAAGTGGAAGCTGCTTGGGACGGCCTTTCCCTGACAGCGTCCTGGGTGTCGTGGACGGAGGGCCTGGAGAGAGTCGCTGTGAGTGAGTAGAAGGTGGAAATGCACAGAGAGGAGCTGAACCGTCACCACAACCGTCTGTACCCTTTCCCTCCAAGCAGTGGGGCAGGTGAGAGATGGGGGCGAACACGCACCGACAGGAGGGCCCAGGAGAGAGGGTACCGAACATTTCCCTGCTTTCAAAGAAATGAGGGAGAACGTGAACTCAGAGAAGTGACGTGGCTCGAGACGAAAACTGGCCGGCAGGTAGTTGCAGATTGAAGTCCAAAGGGACCAGATTACAGTCAGCCTACCGGATGTGCGTGAACCTCCGTGTCCTCGGAGTGGGACAGACCTTTGCGAGCTGTCCTGGGCCATTCACAGTCGTGCCACAAAGAATTCCAAAACTAAACATGAAAACCAAAGACATGCTTACCTGGAATGTTTCATAAAACTCTCAGGGCAAGGAAGGAAGTAGATGGATATCTAGAAGATATCTTAGGAAAACAGCATGTGTGAAAAGCAATACATTTGGGGGCAAAGGTGGGCTTACAGCTGCTTGTACGGAAATTGATAACACCAAATGAGCAGTGTCTCGCTTACTCCCAGCTATGACCCCGCTTCTGCACCACCCCACCCCCCGCCCCGGCGTCTGAACCGTGTGGCTGAGAACAGGCTCCGCAGGGACCCCATTGCTGTTCGTGCCTGTTTCACGGCTCACGGGGTGTAACCTTGAGCAAGCGTGCAACGTGTCAAGGTCGCAGCGTCAGTGGATGTAACGGGCGTAAGGACATCTTTAAAGACTCCTCTGCCTGTCGGGTAAGGATGGACAGGGAGGGGAGCTGAAGCAGGAGGGCTGGCCACGGAGGTGGCTGCTTTTGTCCGCCGTGTGGCCTGAATGGCCGCCTTAGATGAGATGGCCGTGCTGGGCGCAGTGAGGAGTGGCCTGTGGATGATACAGAGGTGAGACTGACGCATCGTGAATGAACCTGACCCGAGGCGGGGGCGGGGCAGGGGACGTGTGCGTAACTACCAAAAGCTGAAGCCAAGCAGTTCTAAGAATCGATGCCCTTTTGTCGATAGGGGACTGGACTCTGAATTCTCCGAGGAGGTCGTCAGGAGCTATGCTTCAGGGAGAGATGAGGTTTGTAAGAATGAGCCTGCTCCTGGGGGCGGCTGCTGAGCCGACACGGGGGGGCCTCGTGTTCCTCCTTCACGGACTCGCGGGGCCCTGCAGGGATTGGGCAGGGACAGGGACAAACATCCGGCAGAAGGAGCTGGAAGAGGCGTGGCGTGGCACGGGTCCCCTGGGAAGGGTGCAGGAAGAGAGGCTCCTCTCGTGAGGACACGGGGCCTCTAGACTGTGGGAGTCCGTTGGCCCCCATCTCTAAAAGGGGCCGGGAGCTGTCCCTGGTGAGGGGTGGGGGGGACACACTGAGGATCAGGGAATGGGTGAGGGGGAAACCTGTCGAGCGCAGCTGTTCACAGCATCCTGTCGCCGTCTTGGGGACATTCGCCATCAGCTAGAGAGACTGGATCTGTCCGGCAGCCTGGCGAAGACACAGAGGCCCCTGTACCCACTGACCCGAGGCGGGCAGAGCCGCCGAGGCCCCAGGGCGGCTGGTTTGGGGTCTGGTGACCTGGGGCATCTGGGCCTCCTTACAGAGCGGGATGGGGAGGCAGATGGGAAGTTGGGGGATGGTGACGGTGGGGAGCGATTTGGAGGCGTTTGGGGGAGCTGGAAACAGGAAAGGACCCTTTTTTAGGGATGTTGAACTTGAACACCTTTTCTCCATCAGATGTACATGGTTTGGGGGCCCGCCCGTGTAAGGTTTCTGCTGCGGCCCACAGCCTGGCGCCTCCCTCCGTCTCCACCTGCCCCTACACCCCGGGACCTAGCGCTGTGTGACCTGTCGCCAGCAAACCAAGCCCCCATGGGTTTTCCTCCAGGAACATGAACCCCTGTACCCGTGGTCCCCCGTTAGTCGTGCATGCACAGCAAAGAACAGAACCCGCGGGCTGCCCCCCCATCCCCCGGGCGGGTGTGAGGGAGGGGAGACCCCAGGGGAGAGAGGCTGGCCCGGGGCTGGAGCAGTTCCCGCGCTTCCCGGGCCCTGTGGCTTTACCGCAAGTCTCCGGGGCTGGAATCCGGTGGGAGGGGATTTCAGTTCCTCCCGGGAGACAGGACCCCGCCTGGAGCCCTCTGCCTGGGGCTCCCCATCTCTGCACCCCGGGTGGGCTGTGCAGGCACAGTAGTGGGGCATCTGAAAGCACTGCCTTCCCCTTTTCACCGATTGTGTCCTACACACCCGAGCGTCCTCAAGGAGCTCTGCCCAGCTGGACAGGACAGGACAGGGCCTGGCCCTGCCTTTCCAAGTGTCCCCACCATTTCCTGATGTTAACCTTACTCCAGCCAGACTGAGTCACACCTCTCCCCCCAGCTCCCTGTACCCCGACACTCACACCGGCCACTTGCCTTTCTAGTCACACGGTGGCCCCTCAGGCCCTGCCCCAGGCCTCCTCCTCACCCAGTCTGCATTTCCTAGGGTCTCAGTGCACTGCACCCCCCTGTGGCAGGTACCCCCCTAGGGCTGCCTGTCCCGGTCACACAGGATCTTTCCGCAGCACCGTCACACAGCAGTGACAGCTTGATTGAGTACTTCCTGGGAGCTGGTCACAAGCGTGAGCACACCGCGTGTGTCCCCTAAGTTACACAGCAGCTCGGCGAGGCCTTATCGCCGGTCTCACAGGTGAAGGAGTTGAGGCTCGGAGCAACACGCACGTTGAAACAACAGCGTCAGAGCCAGAATTTGAATGTAGCTCTTTCTCATTCTGCTTCTCAATAAAGAAACACGCATCTTTACAGCAGTGAGAGCACAGGGCCCAAAGGAATACTTCAGAGCGTTAACAGTAACGATGTGTCGTTATCACCTTGCAAGCTGCAGCTATGACAGTATCTCGACAGGAAATTGACAACCCAGTGAGGAGACGCTGATGACTGTAGGTGAGCCACGCACAGCCTGGGGTCTCTGATACATGATGTTTTCAACTTGCGAAGATTGATTGAACATCTCACCATGGGATCTGTAGTGTCCGCTTCTATGAAACAGACGTTTTTAATTTTACAATACCTACTACTTACAAATGCCTCAGTGCTCTGCACACAGCAAACACACAATAAATATGTACCGAATTCTCTCCATCCTCACAGTAACTGTGTCCCCAGGGACTCCCCGCTGCAGTGAGGGCGAGCGAGCCTGTGGTGCGCTCCCACCACACCTCCGACTCCGTCTGTCTCCCTTGTTCTTGGGCCTCCGCGTCAGCGCTGGGCTCCTCGCCAGCCTCCAATGCGCCCCGCAAGGCGCGCCACCCTGCTGATGATGCGCAGTATCCCCTCCGCCCGGAACGCTCCTCTTCCAGATCCCGACACGCCTTGTCCTCCCCTCCTTCCAGGCCGTTCACACGCTTCTGGCCCAGGACGTCCTCCCGGGCTCGCGTGGATAGAACGGCGCCGTCACCGGCACTCCTCCCGGCCCTTTGGGGCTCGGCGCTCTCGCTATTCCGCCCTCGGTGAGCGCCACGCAGTGCGCTAGTGCGCTCTCGCTCTCGTGTTCGCGCTACTGTCTGTCCCTCGCCGTTAGAAGGTGGCGCGGGGAGGTTTGCTCTCCGCCCCCCCTCCCCCGCCCCGTCTCGCGCAGGGTCACAGCACCCTGGCCGGCAGGCCGGCCGGCCGCACGGGTGCAGGTGTGCATGAACGGCCTCTCACTTCGCAAACGCTGGGCCCGAAGCACAGAGAAGTAGCGCAGCCTTCCACGCAGCGCGGCGAATTGGCGGAGGCTGGGCCAGGGCCCGGGAGGGCTGCGGGGTCGGAGCTTTCTGCGCCAGATCGCAAGTATTTTCTTTGTTACAATGGCATTGCTATATACGCTCATGAAGGCTTAACACAGATTTAATTTCCATTTTAAAGCCTGTCTTCTGCTCGGTAAGGTGGTTTCTGTCCTAACAGCCAATGCAGAGCCTCGCACCGCCGGTCTGGGCCGCAGAACCCTCGCCTGCAGGGCAGACACCGAGAACCCGGCCCCCAACAGGAGCTCTGTCCCCGCGGACTCAGGGCTGCCTCCAATGAAGAACGGACCAGACCTGTAAGGATCTTGCTGAGTGTCTTCGAGCCAGACTGACAACAGTTGCCAGGAAGCAAAACCTCACCAGACGGAGGAAATGCTCCAGAGAACGCCACTTTAGCACCTTAGTTTATACACGGAATCAGAAGAGGCGCGATCAGTGGGCTCCATGAACTCCGCTGGTGATCGACGAGGGAGGTGGGAGGAAGCAAAGCGGGGGAACCTGTGGGAGTGGGTGAAAGGCGCAATGACAGACACGAGCTTCTTTCACACGGGTGGGCACAGGATGCTGACCAGTCAGCAACGAACATGAAGACAGTAACAATAAAGGGATCTGTGGTCTCCCCCTGGTGGGGCGCCTGCGCTTTGAGGGTTCGGAAAAAGGACATCTGACCTCCCCAAGCTGTGTCATCAGAGACGCAAAAAGACAACAGACAGGCTCAGTTAGATAAATACTGACTTTTGTCGGGAAGATTCCAGCCTAGGGTGTGACTGCCCGCCGAGTCCTGCTTTTAGTGAGAGAGTTTCAACTTTGGGCCGTCCTGTCTGGTTCCTTCTGGTCTCCGAGTTTGTGGGGCCTCCGCTGGGCTGGTCAGGCTCAGCCTGTGGCCCCTTTTTGTCCACACAAATAATTAATGATATTAATTATTACCAATCACATTAATCATACTATTAATACTAAGCCAATATTTTATATTAAGATAATTTTTGTGAAGTGATATATTGACATGGTTAGAGAAAAAAACAAATATTATGGGAAAGCCTGCGATAAAATGTCCCAAACTCTTGGCCTGCGCCTTGAAGCCCTCGTGCTCGCCGCGCGGTCCCGCTCTCTCCTTCTCCCCGCCTCTCTCGCTCTCCGTCCCTCTGTGCCGCTCCCATCCCTGACTTTGCTTGTCTTGGCTGCACCCTGTTTCCTAGACCTCATGTCTTCTTCATAGGCGATGCCCTTATTTTGCTGGAACGGACCTGTAAGTAAATCCTTGCTTTCGAGAAGTAAACCGGGAGCGCTTCGGTCTGGGGGTCTGGGGATCGTGGGGGAGGAAGGCCTGGACGCGGAGCCCGGGGAGAGTGGGGGAGATCGGCTCCTCCTTCCTTGCGTGGCCCCCCCATTCATTCGTTAGCCTTCGGAAACGTTGACCTCTGTGACCCGGCCCCCGGTGCCTGTCCCACGCCAGCGCCAGCCTTCTTCCCTGGCGCTCTTTCACACTTCACGCCCCGCCCCCCAGTTCCCTCCAAGGGCCAGGGGCAGCTGAGTGACGGCTCTGCCCATCTTGGGGAGGGGAATCAGTGCCTGCAGTGACTGAAGTCTAATCCGAGAGGCAGGCACAGCCGGAGTGAGGTGTCGGTCCCTCTGAGCCGGTCCCGTTTTGTCCCCCGTTCCCCTATTCCATCTACACGCTTTCCTGCTGGGAAAAAAGGGGGGCAGGGAAGCCCTAAAGCTTAAATGCAGAGAGCAACTCACTTAAAATGGTTTGCACTGGGGGAGAGTAATTTTCTTGGCAGAGGATCATTCAGAGCCCGGAGCGGCACTGATGGCTGGAGGTCCCTGAGTCGGTGGCAGAGCCGCCTAGACCTCAAGGATGCGGAGCCCCAGCCAGAGGGAGACGAAATGCAAGCCCCCGGCCTGCACCGTTTCTCCGGCAGCGGGCAAGGGCGGCGAGAACTGCGAAGACAAGACGGAAGGGGCCTTCCGTGGGCGGGGAGAGATGGCACAGCTCACTGCGCGCCGAGGGAGAGGATTTCCTGGGGGAGAGCTGCGCTGTGCGGCCCACCCCCCGCCCCCGACGCTCACAGGGAGTGCGGGAGGGGCTGGTGGGGGCC
Organism: Anoura caudifer; assembly: GCA_004027475.1. Classification (NCBI taxonomy): domain Eukaryota; kingdom Metazoa; phylum Chordata; class Mammalia; order Chiroptera; family Phyllostomidae; genus Anoura; species Anoura caudifer. The sequence continues at coordinate 74,811 of PVKU01006074.1, forward strand.
CTGGCAGGGGCCCAGCCCAGGCTGGGGAGAGTTGCAGAGGCCTGAGGCAGCGCCCAGAAGCGACACCCTGTCCTCAGGGGCCCGGGGGGGTCCATGGCGCAGGATCCCGGCCGCCAACCTCGGGCCCGGTAAGGGAAAGCCTTGGTGTCATCTGGAAGAGGTTTTGTCTCCCAGGGAAGGCAGTCAGGACAGGGCTTGCCCGGCAGGGGGAACTGTGGGAGATGCGAAGGGCCGGTGTTGTAGACTGGCATCTAGCTACCGAAAGGCACCCCGAGGAGGGGAAGGGCCCGGGAATGAAAGAATCCGCTAGAAGCATCTGCCAAGCCCAGAGAGGTGGCCTGCCACTCTGCCACAGCTGAGGGCTTTCTTTCCCCCACCTGTCCCCACTTCTTATCCGCCCCCCCACCCAGGGTGCACTATGGGGCCATCAGAAACAGCCTGTGTGGGGAAGAAACTGAGCGTCACCTCCCCAAAGCTGGGACCGCCCCCGTGACCAGGCTCCGCAGGCCCTGAGTGCACCGTGAGGGCTCCGAGGCGGCCCTCGTGGCCCTTCCACAGCCCAGCGCCCCCTGGACCCTTTACGGGGTGGAGGCGTGGCACCCGCACAGCGCAGGACGTGAGAGCAGACCTGTGAGTCCCCAGGAGCCCCTGGGAAGCACCTCGCCGTCCTTGGGCGCGGCTACCCCCCTGACCTCATTCGCACTCACAGCCCAGGCGATGTTCCTATTGCAGAGAATGGGGTTTCTAAGATGCCGAATTGCTGTTCATCGGAACGCAGCACCAGCACCAACCACCGCTCTGTCCCTCCTCACGTCTGTCTCAGCTTCCCTCCCGTCCCGGGTCCCTCCATCCTTCTGACAGGAATTTTGTGGACCTCTGAACACAGGCCCCTCGTTCACGCTGTCTGCTCTTGTGGGGGCCCCTAAACATTTCCCCAGAAAGAACGGGGAAAGGTTCCCCGGGGAAGGGCACACCTGCCCTGCGGGGGTGGCTCCCTTGCCTGGGTGGGGTGCGCTGTGCTCACGGCCCCTTCACCAGAGCTGGGCCGTGACCGCGACCCTGCTTGCGTGTTCCCACTGCCCTTTCTGCTGCGTTGCGCTTCTTCCCTGGAAACATCCTAAACAAATCTCTTAAGAAGCTTTGCATAATTAGCCATGTTTTACGTGCAAATGCCAAGGCTGACAATCTGCTCTGAGGTGTTTAATTAAACACGGAGTAAGCTTGTGTGGAAATCGAGAAGGGGCACATTATTTTCTCCTAAATATATTTGCCCATGAAGAGAAGGTGATCGGATGCCGGAACTTGAGGGATGCGGAGCTCGTGTTAACTGATTCTCAGGGCAAGAGTTCAAGTGCATCACACCATTCCCACCAGGCCGGTCCGATCTGATTTAACGGCGCACGTCTCTGCATCGCGCACGGGCATCAAGCCCGAACGGTAGTCGTGTATGTCGACCAGTAGTCCATATAGGAAACTTGGAGAATGTTTCTTAGATCGCCTGGAAACGCGATGGCCAGACCCAAACACTGAAACACCGAGACAGCCGTCTTGCCGTGCAGGTGATTACGGCAGGGCGTATGAAGCTTGTACTTAAAAAAAATGTTTAATCCTCACCCAAGGACATTGTTTCATTTTTTTTTTTAGAGAGAAAGGAAGGGAAAGAAACATCAATAGTCTGCCTCCCATACACGCCCCAGGGAGATTGAACCTGCAACCTAGGTATGTGCCCTGACCAGGAATCGAACCAGCAACCTTTCAGTTTATGGGATGACACTCCAACCAACTGAGCCTCATCGGCCAGGGCTCAAACTTGCATTTTTTAGGGTCAGGTTTGTTGTTGTTGTTCTTTTTAATCACTGGAAGGAAGTCTGTAGATGCCCTTAGATTGTTACAGAAAGTACCAGCATCATTAATTCCATCAGCTCCGTGGGCTGCCTACCAGGATGTGGTCAGGTCTGCACGGACCTCGCGTAAGCATGGATGACGGTCTCGTTGCCGTGGGTCTACAGCATCCAAGCTCTGACCGTCACTAACACGTGGGTGGTAAGAACAACTCGGACATCAATGAGAGTAACTGCTGTGTGTACAAGGTCTGCCCAGAAGGTGTCCAGCCATTCACTATGGAAAACAGACACATTTATTGAAGAAGATACAAGATACAAGAAACATTGTATAAAAGACAATGATGCCTCAGTCCCCTTCAAAGTAGGCACCTTGGGACCTCACACAGTTCTCCCAATTGCCATCAGCTGCCCCATTATATTTTCCTGAGTTTCAATGATGGTCTGAAATCTCTTCCCTTTCAGAGGTGATTTTAGTTTTGGGAAAAGCCAGAAGTCACAGGGCACCAAATCTGGGCTGTAGGGGGGCTGAGTCACCTGGGTGATTTGATGTTTCACCAAAAAACTGCATGAGACGTGATGCATGAGCAGGTGCATTGCGTCAGGCTGAAGCTGCCAATCACCGGTTGCCCACAGCTGCGGCCTTCTGAATCATCTGAATAGTTTCCATGGAGGAATGTTCAGGCTTAACACAAAATCTGATGTGAATTTGTTGCTCTACTTGCTCAGTCATTTTGAATGTGGCGGTCACACAGTGCACATGCTCACTCAGCAGTACCTACCACCCCCACTGACTAGTACAGTGAAGTCGTCATTGTTCACTCATGTGCATTCCAGTCCACTCCCCTTGGCTGCCAGGTTACATCAAGGTCACACAAACTGTTCTAATTATACTAACAATGGCTGGAGTTTTTCAGGACAGTCCTCATGTTTCTAGTATTGTAACTCCTTGAACCTCCTAAGATCTGTTTTGAAGACCTCAGCATTACAAGAAGATAGCAAATAGAATATATGTTCCATTGTAGTAACATGTTTTGTTAAGTTCAGCATCTTTGGGTTGTCTCTCAGGGTTTTTAGTCTTTGCTCCACCGCAGAACCAAAGCCAACACAATCTGGAAACCAAGTTGGCCCCCAGAGGGCTGGAAGCAGAGTTTTTAGCATCTTAGAGGACACAATTTTAATTCAAAATAACACGGACAAGGTGAATGGTTGGCCAAATCAGTGAGTGACCTTATGTTGTTTGGGAAGGAGTATGTTGGGGTGAGTACGAAGATTCAGGTTCAAGTTCTGCTCCGAGATCCTGAAAAAGTCACAGACCTTTCGGAGCCTCAAGTCTCCATGTGGGAAGTGGGGGAGGAGGCGGGTCATCTTCAACGTGTCTTTCCAGTCGGAAACGTTATTTCTCAGAAACAAAAACAGGAAAGGATTCATCGGGTGCCAACGCAGACTCGCTGGGTCCCCGATGGCACGGAAGTGGCCGTGTCGCATAAAACCAGACCTCCGTGTGCTGGGACGCGAGCCCTGGGGCGGCAGTGGGGGCCAGACGCCCACTCTGACCGCTGCGACTCCCACCGCTCTCCCACGCAGCGGACGGAGCCCGGCACGGGCGGCACCTCCCAGCATTGCCTATGCCTCCGGAGTCCACGTTTTTTCCATGGGGCACCCACCGCACCCTCGAGAAGGGGACACGTGTCTTCCTGCCCGACGGGAACCTCACCGCACCGTGCAGGGCGCAGAGGTGCTGTCCCATGTCACCGATGGCCATGGCACACGTTTCTGAACATGCTCTCCGTGTGGTGCCTTCTCTCATCAGAGCCCTTCCTCTAACCGTCACCCTTGGGATCGTGTGCAGCTTACACCATCCCTGTTCTGCTCCTTGGGGACGCTGGGGTCTCTGCGATCTGGATCCTGGGGCTTGCTTTGTCCCCCCTCCACTATTTTAAGGCCACGGATGTGCCCCCCGACACTCTCTCCTATTTCCATACATGGATCCTACTGGAAAACCTCCAGGGGCAGGTGTTGTTGGAACCGTTTACGTGGTGTGATTACTATGAGCACCGGAATCGACGGTAACAGGAGAGTTAACCGGGGTCTTTGAAAGTTCGTCTGGCTTGGGCTGCAAGGAAAAGAAAATCCTCGATTCAACTGATGTCAACGAAGGAAGAGAATGCATCACATACAACACGGGATCTGGGTCCAGGCCCCAAGTGCAGGTAAAGTAAGAACCCAGATCCCTGCTGCTCAGCATCCAGGCTTGTTCTCGTGGTGCCAGAAGGGCTGCTGCAGTCCCGGCCATCAGCTAGCCATGGGAATGTCTGCAGAAGGGGGAAGTCCGAATGCTCTTTTTGTTAGCAAACACATCTTTTCCATGCTGCCCTGCCCCCACCGCCAGGGGTTTTGGTAGTATATCATCGACCAGAATGTATCAATGCCCGTGCCTCCACCGATTACTTGGTAAGAGGAATAAAATGATCATGATATTTATTTAATTGATATTTTGCTTTATTTGACCTGTTTATTTATATAGGCAAAACAAGAGCCGTGAAATAACCCATAAATGCCTTCTTTTTATGTGCCACAAAGCTACCATGATATTAAAGCTTTAGCATTAACTTCTGTCCGCAGGCTTTGCTCAAATTACTCTTACGAAGGAGAGGATTTTTACCATTGCGCTCAGTATTTCTCGAGGATTCCCATATTTGTTCATGTCCCTGGCCTGCCAAGAAACAAAATGTCCTTTACTGTCTGTGAAATTGTAACGTCCCGAATCACAGAGCAGATGGCTTTTCCTAGGAAGACTTTGTAGATATGACTCCCACATGGAAAACGTGGTATCCGCGCCTTGAACAGAGGGTTCCATCTAATTAAATGGCATTTTTGGAGCAGGCGCTGTTTAGTTATCCTGGCGAGGAAAGGGCCTGACTGTGATGGCTCATTCCCCCCAGAGGAAGATACGCTGCATCCATTTGTTTGTCAATTTAAAAAAATGAGAAAGTACAAAATTTGGTCACAAAAGAATAAGGGACTTACTATAGGTACTTTCTCTATTATTTAATCTTTGTGATCATTGTTTTGTAGAGAAAGCCAGCCACTAAAATCTAAAAAAGTGTTATTTTAAAATGGTCTTGATGACATACTAGCTTATAATTTCTATCTTATAGGACAAGATCTCTCAAGGGATTTCTTTTCTGTTTTTCTTTTTAATTTTGAAAGTTCACCTGGGACGAAAAGCTGTGCTGTTAAGAGTGCTTTGTTCTGGTGTATGAGTAGGTATAACCCGTTAAACTGAGAATGAGAGAGAGATGAAACACTTTTTCTAATGCAGATTTAAATAAAACATGAGTCATAATGAAATCAGCGCTCACCAGTTCTTGGGAACACACATCCACCTTCATTATGAGTCCTCTTCAATTATTGAAACTATTGAATTCATTATTCAATTTACTTACTAAATAAAAGTCCACGTCCTCTGCGATGTGCGGGGATGGTACTTTCCGGGTCCACAGGCCACATGTGCCGCGACTGCTGGCGGTTTTCTCTTCCACTCCCCGATCCATTCCCAGCCGGGTCTTGATGTCCTTACATCAGCTAATAATGGCCACAGGGAGAAAATGGCCTCCTAGATGGCGCATTATAGCGCCCCTTCTGACAAAAGAATTACGACAAAGTTGTACTTATTTGTAAAACCATTAAACTTACGAACGCATGAAATTGCATCTTAGGTTGTGCATGCATTAATGTCTTCTTTGTGCAGAGGTTTCCCCTAGGCGTCGCTCGGGGGCAGCAACGTGCAGCGAGGCTGCTGCACGGCGGAGGATTGCGTTGCCAACCGGTATCACCCTGAGAGACAAGACGAGATGAGGAAGGGAAGGGAGGGAAGAACACCCAAGATCGTTTGGGCTGGTCCAGGAGGGAAGGGTTCTCTGAAGAGGCCTTTCTTCTGGGTCCCCACCCCTGTGCTCTGTCGCCAGTAGGGGGCGCAGCGACTTCCTGTGGACAGACAACCTCCACTGATCCGTGGGTCTCGCCTGCCTGACCTCGCGGTCCGGGGAACACGGTCTTACATTCAGAGGCTCAAGGCCAGGCCAGAAGCCCTGCTCACGCTGACAACCGCGTTGTTGCCCCGTAAACCTGACCGCTAAGCCAGGTCGTTTGCAAAGGACTAGCCCGTGCTGCAAAAGCCAGGCAACATCGCTCCGCGAAGGGCAGTGAACGCGCCCTCTCTGAATGCGACAGAGCGCGCTCGGAGACGTGGGGACTCCCCAGCGCGCTGCCTGGACGATGCCGAAGGACAGAGGGAGAAAGAACCGGCACCTGCTGTGCAGCCGTTTTTCATTCTGTTGATTTTAAATAAGAGTGAGATTTCTTTGGCCCCCAGTTTGGAAATTTCCCTGTTTAGAAGATGGTTCTCTAGCCTAAGTTTCCAAGGAAATGTTACTGTCCACAGGCTGGGTAGCAAGGCTCTGGACTCGGGAAGAGCGGGTATCTAATCTCAGCTCTGTGGTCTCGCACGCAGCCCAGTTGGTTTTTGTTCCGTGTGGTAGTTTCGTTCTATGAAGTCGCTGTGACCATGGACCTAGCAAACATGGAGTCACTGCTACCAGAGTAAACAAATCAGGGAAGCTTCCGCAAGCCCCTTAGCGCAGCGTCTCAGCAGCTAAGTCATGGACATGTCACCTCGTCTGATGAGTGTTTCTGTGTAAAGATACCGTACTTAACATACATGGTTGCTTCTTTGACATGGAACTCACAGCCCGGAGACCATAACATGCAACTCCTGAGCAAGGTGTGCTGAGCACATGCGTTTTCTCCATAGAGTGGGTTCTGGGCTTCTCGCTGGTATGGACACTGGGCAGCAGCCGCGGCGCCGCATGGGGTCATCTCGAGCAGTGAAATCACCGGCAAAAGCACAAAAATGCACAGGCCTGGCACTAAATAGAGCGTGGAAGGACACTTATAGGAATGTGTCAGGGGACTCAAATTTTTTGCTGCTCTGCACATGTCCACAAATGGCAGCGCAGATGATGCAAGGCCGGATTTGGGGGTGAACTCCTGAACACAGAGGCCATCGGGACCGAGGATGGCCGGTCTCTACTTCACCTCCAGGCACTTTCATTCCCCATCTATAAGTTAAGAGATTTTACGACCGAGTCCCCAGGGTTGCTGGGAAGATGAGGTGAGGTTTTCACGGCACCTGGCTCCTGTCCAGGACTTCCTGTGCACCGATTTCTTCTCCTTTGTTCTCTGCGGCCTTGTCTTAGGGCCGTTTTGCTCCCAGCTGCCTTGGTCCCTCCCTGTCCATACCCCTCCAGACTCCAGGGGTCCCCTACTGCATCCTGCTAACCCACATCCTCTCTTCCTTTGAGATGGGGTTAGACTCAACTTTGCCAAGGACATTTCTGGAGAGTCTTACCCTCACACAGCTGGAACCTCATCAGTTGAGATGGTAACTCTTTGTTTGCATCTGGTTTTCGGAGTCTTGTCTCCTCATACCTGTGAACATCTGTGGCCAGGGACTGTGCCTTTGAGCTTTACTGTCCCTCACAGCCTAGATGTCCAAGCCGGGGGCTCAGAGGACACTCTGTAATTGATGTTTAATGAACGAATACATGGAAAGAAGAAAGGCGTACCCAAACCAGCCAGCCTGGGTTTCCTACACAGCATGCACTTGCCCTTCTATCTGCTCTTCACGACCCAGCGTAGTCTCATCAGGAGCCCCCCGAGGCTGACTGGTGCTTCATCTGCACCTGTGCAGAGTGGTCGGAGGGCCACCTGTGGTAGCTCTTCCCTGGGCCGGCTTGTCAGAGCCAGGGTGGGTCCCCGCAGGGAGACGGCAAGGACAGGTGCAGCCACGCAGGTGATTCGATGCTCGGCCCCAACAAATGCATGACTCAGGGCATTTTGGATTGAATCTTACAAATATTGCACTCTGACCTGAGTCTCCAACTGTCTAAGTTCCCTCCTCTCTGCTTCATGCACGGTTTGACGGGAGCCCAGGCATCCTTGATCTCTTCCTGGCTGCCAGACCTGGAATCAACCATTTCCTTAAGAAGCCCTCGTGTCTTTCAGAGAGAAACGGTCATTTTGGGACCCCATTAAAGATGGCCATTTTATTTCCAGTCCTTTTAAGTTAACAGGGCTAAAGAAAAAAGAAGTATATATGAGATAAATACCTCATAATTTCATATTGATAATTCCAATTAATATTTGAGACTCTGAAGCTTTTATTTAGCTTATTCTCTGCTATGTCACCATCTCCTTTCTTTGCCACCAAGAAGGCTGGTTCCCAAGGACACAGGAAGGGCAGACTTAGAATAAACCATAACCACTTATTTTTAGGTCCCATAATCCCATGGCACAGTCGCAGAAAAACAATCCTGTAAAACCAACAAGGCCACCGAAAACAAAGCAAAACAAGGCAAAATCTGCATCTGCGTCCTTCGCATGCGATTTAGCCTCCGTGTCTTTGTGTATTTTTCAGTTTCCTTCTTGTGATGGATTTCTAGTTTTGCAGCATCATGGTTGGAGAAGATGCTTGATATGATTTCAATCTTCTTAAACTTACTGAGACTTGTTTTGTGTCCTAACATGTGGTCTGTCCTAGAAAACATTCCATGTGCACTTGAAAAGAATGTATATTCTGCTGCTTTGGGCTGAAATGCTCTGAAGATATCATTTAAATCCATTTCATCTAGTGTGTCATTTAAGGCTCCTCGCCCCATGTGGATTTTCTTTCTGGAAGATCTATTTATGGAAGTCAACAGGGTGTTAAATAACACGCTATTAAACAGTGAATGGTTTAACACACAGATCAAGGAAGAAATCAAAAGATACCTTGAAACAAATGAAAATGAGAAAACCACAACCGAGAATCTGCGGGACGCTGGGAGGGCACCCTAGGAGGGCCATTCCTGGCATCGTGGGCCTATATGAAAAAGTAAGGAAAAGTTCAAATGAACAATCTAACTTTGCACTTAAATGAACTTGGCAAAAACAACAAACAAAGCCCAAAATGAGTAGAAGGAAGGAAATAATAAAGATCAGACAAGGAAACGAAGTAGAGTCTAAGAAAATTAAAATACAAAAGATCAATGAATCCAAGAGCTGGTTCTTTGAAAAGATAAACAAGATTGACAAACCTTTAACCAGACTCATCAGAGAGAGAGAGAGAGAGAGAGAGAGAGAGAGAGAGCCGAAATAAAGAAAATCAAAAATGAAAGAGGAGAAATAACAACTGACACCAAAGAAACACAAAGCATTTTAAGAGAAGATTACAACTCTATGCCCACAAACTGGATAACCTGGAAGAAGTGGGTAAATTCCTAGAAACACACAGTCCTCCAAAACTTAGCGAATCCGAACAGACGGATTGTAACTAGCGAGGTCACAGCAGAGGTCACAGAGCCCCCAACAAGCAAAAGCCCCGGGCTGGACGGCTTCACAGGTGAGTGGTACCAGACTTTCCGAGAACCACCACCTGTTCTCCTCGAACTATTCCAGAAAATTCAAGGGGAGGGGAGACTCCCAATCTAATTACCTAATCCCAAACCAGATAAAGACACTACAAGAAAAAGAAAATTATAGGCCAATATCCCTGATGAACGCAGATGCTAAAACCCTCAACAAAATATTAGCAAACCAAACACAGCAATACATCAAAAAGATCATACACTGTGATCGAGTGGGATTTATTCTGGGGATGCAAGGTTGGTACAACATTTGCAAATTAATAAATGTGATTCACCACACAAACAACATGAAGGATGAAAACCACATGATCATATTGATGGTGGAGGAAAAGCTTTTGATAAAACCCAGCACCCATTTATGATAAAAACTCTCAGCAAAGTGGGAGTACAGGGATCATACCTAAACATAATAAAGGCCACATATGACAAACCCACTGCCAGCATCATACTCAGTGGGCAAAAACTACAAGTGCTCCCCTTAGGATCAGGAACAAGACAGGGATGTCCACTTTCACCACTCTTACTCAACATAGTACCGGAAGTCCTAGCCACGGCTGTCAGACAGGAAGAAATAAAAGGCATCCAAATTGGAAAGGAAGAAGGACAATGGTCTTTATTTGTGGGTGACATGATGCTGTACATAGAGAACCCTAAAGAGCCCATCAAGAAACTACTAGAACTGATAAATGAATTCAGTAAAGTGGCAGGACACAAAATTAATATGCAGAAATCAGTTGCATTTTTATATGCCAATAATGAACTATCAGAAGGGGAAATTAAGAAACAATCCCATTCACAATTGCTCCAAAAAAACAATAGAATACCTAGGAATAAATTTAACCAAGGATGTAAAAGACCTGTACTTGGAAAATTATAAGACACTGAAGAAAGAAAATGAAGAAGATACAAATAAGTGGAAATACATACCATGTTCATGGATAGGAGGAATTAACATCATTAAAAAGTCCATACTGCCCAAAGCAATCTATAGATTCAATGCAATTCCTGTCAAGATACTAATGACGTATTTCACAGAACTAGAACAAGTATTTCAAAAATCTATATGGAACCATGAAAGACCCCAAATAGCAACAACAATCCTGAAAAAGAAGAACAAAGTTAGAGAAATCATGCTAACTGATATCAAACTCTACTAAAATGCCATAGTAGTCAAAACAGCATGGGACTGACATAAAAACAGACTCATAGATCAACGGAACAGAATAGAAAGCCCAGAAATAAACCCACACTTTTATAGTCAATTAATATTGGACAGAGGAAGCAAAAGAATACAGTGGGGTAAAAATAGTCTTTTCAAAAAATGGTGTTGGGAAAATTGAACAGATGCCTGCAGAAAAATGAAACTAGACCACCTTCTTGTGCCACATAGAAGAATAAATTAAAAATGAATTAAAGACTTAAATGTTAGACTTGAAACCATAAAAATCCTAGAAGAAAACATAGGCAGTAAAATCTCAGACATTACCCATAGCAATATTTTTTCTGATATATCTCTTCAGGCAAGAGAAACAAAAGAAAAAATAAACAAACGGGATTACGTCAAACTAAAAGGTTTTGCACAGCAAAGAAAGCCAGCAACAAAACAAAAGACAACCCACTGAATGGGAGAACATACCAGTAATCACCAATGACATATCTGATACGGGGTTAATATGCAAAATTTATAAAGAACTTAGGCAACTCAACATCAAAAACAAACAATTCGATTAAAAAATGGGCAAAGGACCTGACAGACACTTCTCCAAAGAGGACATACAGATGGCCAATAGACATATGAAAAGATGATCATCAGAGAAATGCAAATTAAAACCACATGAGATACCACCTCACACCTGCCAGAATGGCCATCATCTATAAATCAGCAAATGCTGGCGAGGACGTGGAGAAAGGGGAGCCCTCCTGCGCTGTGGGAGGGAGTGAAGACGGGTGCAGCCACTGTGGAAAGCAGTATGGAGATGCTTCAAAATATTAAAAAATGGAACTGCCTTATGACCCAAACCACTTTATTGAAATACAAAATTGACATACAAAAAGCTGTACATAATTAGTGCACAAACTTGGTGAGTCTGGAGATAATACGCACCCATGAAATTGTCACTGTACCCAACGCCACAACCATGTCCTCCTGCCTATCCGTCTACCTACCACCTGTCACCCAGCTACACATTCCAGCACGGTTACCAGTGCTTCCCATATATTCACTTACGGAACCCTTACAACCTCCATATGACGTACGTCCACCTACGGGTGCTGGCGCCAAGTCAGCGCCAGCAGGAATCCCCAGTTTGGGGTGTGGTGAAGAAGGAAACTATTCCGTGCCACCAGCTCACTGGGATACAGCACAGCTGCGAAAACAGCACAGCTGCAAGGCAGCCCGGGGGCCAGGCCCCGCTCGGGCGAGCCAGAGGCGCTCCGGCCTCACCGCTCTGCCCTGCTTTGGCTCAGCGAGGGAAAGTGGGTCCCCAACCTTCGTTGGGAAGGGAAAGCGCACTCTCAGAGCCAAAGGGACCTGGCTTGTACAGACAGAAGTCCCTGCTCCTGGTCCCTGATTGGTCTGTCCTCATGCAAATGAGGACTCCTAACCGTCAAAGTTTGATTGGTTCAAAATGCACTTTGCTGATTACTCAGAATGGCGCTGCTCTGGTTGGTTAGAGAAAATGTTGATGGGCATATAGCTGCACAGCTCTGATTGGATGGGGAAAGCCTCAGTCCTATTGGCTGAACAGGACTGGCTCAGAGGGCAGAGACAGTGCCGCAGGCGGCTCAGTGCAGGCTTCTTCCTGGAATGGGGTGTACGGAAGAGCCCCCCGTGTAGAACACCCTTTTCCGCAGGTAGGTGTAATGGTATTATTTCCATTTTACAGATGGGAAGAGTGAGGCACAGGGTCCTAGCTGACCATGATGAGTCAATAGAGGTGGGATTTGCTGAGTCTGTACTTTTAACCGCTGTCTTGCACAGTCTTGCCGAGAAAGCGCGGGGCAGCGCCTGTTCCCTGCCCCCCACTCTGGGTGTTGCCTTACTGGGTGCTGTGTGTGTGCGGATACAAGCGTGCATGCATGTACACCCAGGGGTCAGTGCCCAGGGGTCAAAGCTCCAGGGGTGCAAAGAAGTTTTGCTCATTAGCGTGTCTCCAGCACCCAGCACCACCGTGCTCAGGAAATGTTTGTTGACCTGATGAAGAAATAGATTTTTCTGAGTACAGGGCTCAGGAAGCTCCGTTGTTAGCAGTGAGTTTGTGACCTTCATTATGATCCAATTTTCCTTTCTCATTTGGGTGAAAAATGATTTTGGCCTTTAAACAGCATGACTTCATTATTGATATTTTAAAATCTGCTCCCACCGTCAAATTTCCCTTTTGCTATTTTGTTACTCTTGTTATATTTAGATATGTCTGGTTTTGTAGTCTTTTTCTTCCTACTTTTGAATCAATAGTGCATCTTAACAAGGAGTATTCCATGAATGCGAAATAGTTGTGTTTTTATTTTAATTTATCTCCTCAGCTCCATAATGGAGGTTAAGAATATACTCTTTTTAATAACAGAGAACATTCTTACTATCTTTTTGATTGAATAGGCAATGAAAACACCGTAATTGTGTGCAATGGTCTGATTTAGAAACTAATTATAAGGAAAATGTAATTACTGATGAAATATGCGTGGGAGCCCTTCTTTGCTGCTTCTCGTGTCACCGTGGACAAATGCGTAGCCGGCAGGAACTTGCAGAAAGTGCGTTCAGAGCCGGCCATTTTTAGATGGTGCCTGGAAAATCTCCTGGGGGCCAGCCTCTCTTCCTTTCCCCAGATCTGCAGAGATCTCTTCCTGCTTCCTGACTCATGTAGAGCACTTTTACAAACTGGTAAGCAAGTTGTTTCTCCTTGATAAATTCTTATTTTTTTCTTGGTATTTGCATTTAAAGATGCAAAACCCTCAAAAACTTGCTTTTTCAGTTTGGTGAGGAAGGTTTGGAAAAACTCTGCTCTCTCATTCAGAGGCAATGGCTGCTATCAATTTTATGTGAAACATTTCTACTTGAGGATCAATCAGAGAATACGAAAATCTGGGGAATGATGACTACTCTAAACCTTCTATTATTCTAAACATTCCATATGTACTTTCAAATTAAAAATAATTCAAGGCAAGTAAAAAAATAGGAATGTCTTAAACTTTTATCCTTCTTAACACTCACCTTCCTCTCCCAACCCTTGTACTGATGGGAAAAAGGGAGGGTAAGTGATGAGCCCATATTTGCGGGGGTTGTCTGAAATGCCCGGCTGAAAATAAGGATTTAACGCCACATAGCTGTGAGAAGCTATTTCAGAAAGTCCTGAAATGAGGGACGGGGTGCAGCATTTCACTGGACGCCCGTCACTCACAGCGGGAAGAGGGGCGAGTGCAGTGCCAGGCTCCCAGCGACAGAGCCCCTGTGTCCGCCCGGCGCCCCGGAATGAGAGCTGCAGGCTGAGGGCGTGGGTGTGGCCAAGGCTGAGCTGGGCAGGACCCCGATAAAAGGTAAATGAGTCGGGCAGTGATGTGAAAAGAGTGAAAGTGAGCTCAGCCAGGTGCCGAGGAAGTCTGCCTGGCTGTACCGTAGCTGAAGAAACCCTTTCAGCTCCGAGATCAGTGTGTCCACCTCAGTCTGGGGCCATTTTTATGGAGCAGGTGCAGAGGGGTACAGAGACAGGCGGAGGGGCTGGGCTGCTGCTCTGACACCCTGAGGCTGCCTGGAGGAAGTGGCAGAGGCCCAGGGCGGCCCCCATTGTCCTGCCTGCCCGCAGCTTGAAAGGCTGAGCCCCACCCGCAGGGTCTGCTCTCCCAGGGTCAGGCCACCTCCAGCCTGTGGCTTTGCCTTGTTCACATCCCAGACATGCAGCTGCAAGGCTGGTGAGTGCTGCGTGTGGCGTAGTCGGTGCTGCGTGTGGCGTAGTCGGTGCTGCAGCTGATCTTCCCGAGTCTTTTTACTGTGCACGGAGCCAGGTGGCGCGTGCATCCCTGGAGAGCAGCTTGGAATCACCGGCTTTTCTCCGGCTTCTCCCGCAGACACAGAGCCACTGTTGCACCGAAGGTGGGGAAGCCTTGTTACCTGGCTAACAGGCGTTCCGGGGCTTTCACGCACCCCATTGCTCAAGCTGCATCCCTGCAGGAAACGTCCAACCAGACAAAAAGTTGTTTCCTCACTCCCGTAGGTTGTAGCAGTAGTGAATCATTGCATCGATCTGTCTTCTTGTGGGCGGTTTTGTGTCTCATCAGCAAGAATGGGGTGTCTGGCTGCACCGCCAACCTGAGGGCCTGGTTTTGCTTTCCAGAGCACGGCTCGCAGATGCCCTGAGGGGTGCCGGGGAGGGCTTATTGGCAGTGTGGTTTCTCAGTGCGACTCCGAAGTGGGTAATCACTTAGGAGCATCTGTTTTAGGCCCAGCTGTGAGCTCGGCACAGGGCACATGAAGATGCACAAGGGCCCGCCCTCTCCTTTGAGTCTGATTCATCCATTTATTCAAAAGTCCTTGCTCTAGGCATCGATGGTACCGCCATGAACGCAGTGCATATGACAGTGGGCGTAGAAAGAAAGCATGTAGCAAAATATATGTAGAATACGGTACTGTGAAATAAACAACAAGGTGAGCAAGAACACAGCAGGAGGTCTGGGGAAGACAATAAAGCAGGTGGCCACAGAGTCCACGCGCGGGCTGTTTTAGGGGAATGACCAGGAACACCCCTCAGAGGAAATGGCATTTGGGGAGAATTGAGAATAAAGTAGGGAGGGAGTTTGTGGTTACCTGAGAGAGGGTCGCAGGTGACAGAGAGGAGCAAGTGCAAAGGCCCTGAGGTGCGAGCTTGTCCGGTGTACCAAAACAACACCAAGCAGGCGGGGCGGCCCGGCGCAGTGAGTGCGGGGGCAGCGGCAGGAGGCGGCGGTCAGAGAGCCAGGTCCGCCCAGGCGTGGAGGCCACTCACGTGCTCGGCTGGTTTCCAGTCTGTCTGCGTGATCCACGCCGCCTGTGTTTGCATCTCATTGTGTCTGCGGGATAAATTCTAGGAGTGAAGTCGCGGGTGTACGGAGCCCTTTGCATAAGCATCCTGCTGATGCGCCACGTCCAGGGAGGACACCTGAAGGCTTGAGGTGGAGGCAGGCCGTCCGGCAGCCAGGCAGCCGCTCACCTGTGAGGGGCAGCTGCGAGGGCGGCCCCTGGCCCCTGGGCTTCGGCGGACAAGGGAAGGCTGAGCTCTGGCCTCCGCACCCAGTCCCTGCACTGTTGGCGGTGAATTCCTGCCCCTGCCTCAGGAAATGTCAGAAAGGCTCAAGGCACCTCAGCGGTGACTTTTGGGATGCACCTGGGGGAGTGGACTAGATGGCCTGGGAGCCCAGAGCGATTATCAGGGAGCCGACAGGTGGGTGTGGGCAACTTGCCAGTTCTTCTGAGCACCCCCAGACCGCACGCAGGGCGGTCCGCTCTGAGCCTGCCTTCGCCGGGGACAGTCACGCTCAGTCACACTGCGTCAGCCCAACCTCTGCGGGGCTGAGGGCGAATAGCTCCCTCCCCCGAGGGGCGTGGAGAGATGCCTGCCTCACTTCCATCCTGGGTCAGCAAGAACCTCCTTCTCCGAACAAACGTGACCCTTGATGCCATCGTCCTGTTGTGGAAGTTCACTCCTGCCTGCGTTTCGTCCCAGAGCTGCCGTCTTCACAGCAGCTTGCAGGGAGCCGGGCCGAGAAGGAGCAGGCAGCCTGTGCCCCCAGGAACCTCTGCTCCAGGAGATTCGCACCCGGTGCTGAGCTGGGCTTGGGCGGGCCCGGTGGGGCCAACCTGCAGCAGGGGTTGGAAAGCGGCTAAGCTTTTTATCTGGTCTTATCAATGGTTTCGTTTGGTGATTTTGTGAACTGCAGTCTAAACGCTGCAAGAGGATGTGACTCACCCGAAGCCGAGCCTGCCTGCTACGGGAGGGCCCTCGTTCCTCCCGCCAAGGCCGTTGCCTGCCAGGAACCGAGCCCGCGGCGTCAAACCCTGAAAGCGCACTTCAGATCCTGCAGCGACTCTCGGGTGCCCGAGCCTGACCTGCACTTCTGCTGCTTCGACCACGACAGGAGGCTTGGTCTTTGGCAGGCAGGGCACCATCGGTGCCCCCGGAGCGCGGGAAAGGTCTGGAGAACACCGGCCCTGCCTTCTCTCAGCTGCGTGAGCCAGCTGGGGAGACAGACCGCAGGCTCGTGAAATGTCCTGGGAGCGGAGGGGACACACTCACAGCCCGGCCTGGGCACACTGAGGTCTGAGGGAAGCCCCTCTCCCGCTAGGCTGTCCTGTGGCTCTGTTGTCTTGTCTTGTGTGCCCCTCTCAGGTCCCCCTGGGTGTTCATCTTTTGAAAAAGTGATCTATGGCCTTGCGCAAACGCCCTGACTTGCAGGCTCCTGGGAGACCCCGCGAGAGCTCGTTCAGCGTGGTAGCCTTTGCTCCTAAGAGACTCTGGTCTCTTAGGAGCGATGCTCATGAAGGGTTGGGCAGAGCCAGATCAATGTAAGAGGGCTTCCTGGAGGAGGTGGCTTTCCTCCTGGGTTTTGAAGAAAGGGATGATCTTAGATTTGGTGAAGTTACCCCCCCAATTATCTTTCTCTCCATTTTGTAGGTTTGTCTCCCTCCCTGTTCTTGTGTTTAAACGTGTCTGATACCCCAGGCCCAGATGTATAAAATGCGCTTTCCTCTGATAATTTTAACTCCTCCCTGGCTCCCAAACTTCAGTTCCACATTTGCTGATACCCTGGGATCCCCGCCTCCTGGAAGTCACACCCTGGGGTGCTCGCATGCCCTTTGAGTGCCTGGCTCTAACAAATGACACGTGACCATGCAGAGGGGTGGCACGTCTGTGACCCAGTTAGAAAAGAGGGTGACTTTCCCTCCCGGCTCATGTGCTTTGATGGCGGTGCCCTGTTGGGGAAGCCCGAGTGGCCGAGGGACAGAGAGTGGTCCCTGGCCAGCAGCCTTGTGAGAGCCCCGGGCAGCAGGACTCAGCCACTCGGCGCTGATTCCTGAGCTGCAGAAATGGTGAGGTACGACGTGTGTGCCGTTGACGCCACTAAGCTTTAGGGTGATTTGTTGCGTTGGAACAGATGAGTGTACACCCAGTGACTCTTGTCTCTGGGGCAGCCAGACCGAACTCATCCCCTTCTCCCTCCCTGGTTTCTGCGGCCCACTCCTCCAGCCCTGCGGGTCTCTTGGTGCCCCGAGACACGGGGGCCCTGCCTTGTCCCCCTGCCCTGCTCTGTTATATCTCAGGCTCCAGGTCTGTTCTTTTTCCTATTTCCTGTCCGAGCAGGTGTGCGGGCCCCGACATCAGCCGGGGGCAAGGCCTCCCTCCTGTCTCCGGCCTGGCTCCCCATCCTCCAGGCAGCGGGCCACCCTGCCCAGGAGGCCGCGCCTGCCGGCCATCACGCCTGCCGGCCATCACGCCTGTCGGCCATCACGCCTGCCGGCCATCACACCTGCCGTCACCTGGAATCGCAAGATCGGATTTCACTGACGGCTGCCTCCCTTTGCAACATCCCTTCATTCAACTGCTGATTCGCAGGTCCCTCGCAGCCTTCTGCTGAGCCAAACTCAAATCGTCTGTGACACCGACTCGGGGATTCGGTTCACGGGCCTGTGGCACCAGAGGAGGCAGACGCCCTCTGATTCCTCTTGTTTGTCAGAACATTTCGGATCCAAATTCGCCTTTGCCTGCGTCTGACTCGTGGACGAATTCATCGATTTTGTTGCCACTCAAGGGACCCCCAGAGGGACAACCTGAGTCTTTCAAGACCCTTGGACAGAGCAGCGGCCGGGCTGTGAATCAGCAGCTTGAGCTGCAGTAGTTGAGTGTGTGCCCATGGGCCCGGGGCGGCGGGCGAGAGCAGAGAGCTCCCGTGAAGGGGCCGGGGCTGGGCGGAGGCTCCTCCATCTTTTGGGAAGGTCGGAACCGTGCCTGCAAACCTAGAAGCAGCCGGGACAGGATGGAGGGGGCGGGGATTATTTTTTCACCATCTTTACAATTTCTTTCTTCTTCAGCTCCATCGGGGAATAATTGGCAAGTAGCAGTTGTGCCTGCTTAAGGTGTAGGCTGCGAACGTCGATCTGTTCTCCAGCGTTTACCACAATCGACCTGATGACGCATCCATCACCCACACACATAGTCCCCTTTTGTTATTTACGTGTTTGATTTTTTGGTGAGAACAATGAAGATCTGCTCCCAGCAAATTCAGACACACAGTACAGTATTGTTAACTCTCTGCACAAATACCCTCTCCCATCTCTGTGGGTCCGAGTCACCTCGGAGGCGGAAAAGGGAAGGCGCCCCTGACAGGCGGGCCCGGGTCACCCCGTGGGAGGCCTGTGCTCCTGCAGCTTCCAGAGTCTGCGGAGGAAGGTGTGGGGGTGGGAAGCCACCTGAGACTTGGGAGAGGCAGTGACTCAGGCCTTCACGGTGCCTCGATCCAAAACCAGAGTTTTGGTTCCTGGGCCTCTTGACACCGCGGTGACGCGCTGGGCTCCACCGGGCACAAGGGTGGGCACAGTGACTCAGCTGCCCTGCCTGGGTCTGTCCATCTGGCTGAGGGCCGGGGGGGGGGACGCCCAGCAGAGGGAGGATGGGTTGCGGTGTGGGGGCCCGAGGAGGGGCCTTGTGGGAGAGGAGAGGCGGCTGCTGCAGGAAGGGAAGGGAGAGGGGAAGGAGGGGGCTGTTGCTCAAGCCTGCTCTGGGCCCTGAGGCCAACGCAGGGGGAGGGAAGGAGAGGAGCCGACCTCAGGTTGGAGCAGAAACAAACTCAGCTGCTGTTGGAATTCGGAGCCTGCCATGGGCTGCCAATGAGGAAGGGGTAGAAGGGATGTTGAGACCGGGCCCTGAATGGACGGGCAGCCATAAACACTCCCCGAGTGGACAGCGGTTCTGTGGGCAGGGCCCACCCACAGAGCCTCACTTTCCTTCCCTGGGAGGCGGAGGAGCTCCGGGCCCAGGGGGGCTGGCTCATTCTCGGGGCTCCGTGCTGGGGTTTGGGGTTCTGAGCTCGGTGCAGCCCCCGAGTCCGCACGGCTCTGCAGTGACCACCCGAGGACAGCGGTGGCTTTGGCATGTCAGTCACCCCACGCATGGGGCTCCCTGGCTTCTCTGCAGATCAGAGATATTTGAAAACACGTCCTTATGACTCACACACTTGGCCTAGGAAAATCCAAAGACCACGGTTCTTTGGGCTGCCCATGCTTTCTGCATATTTTCCACAAAAAAAAGTCCTAGAACGAAAGCAGAGGGGAGGTTGCAGGCCCTGCTTCCTCCCCTGCCTCAGTTTCCTCATCTGTCCTAGGGGAGGGGCGGGTGGTCTCCCGCGGGGCCAGTTTCCTGGTCTGGGCAGGGTGCAGACCGAAGCTGTTCGAAATCGCTCGGCCAGGCCTCAGAGCAAGCCCCCTTCCCAACTAATTCTCCCGGGGGGCCACGTTGGTTCTTATTTCCACTGTGATACTGTCTCCCGTGACCCCCAACATAATTACATACACATTCTGAAGGAATCAGTTCATCCAAGCCCTTTTCAACAGGACAGTGGATTTCGCTGGGAAAAGTGACATCTGAAGAAGAGAGTTCCCCCCGCCGACAGAGCTCCTCAGTGCCCTTGTCTTTGGGGACAGTTGGGGACAGGCAGACAGGACCCTGCCACCGGAGCCACGCTAGACCTGAAACGCCAGCCTCCTTCCCTCCCCACCCTTCTGTCCTTAGAGCTGAGCTGGGGGGCTGGCCGAGCGAAGTTTGCTCGCAGACCGGGGACCCACTCTGGTGGAAAGCTGATGGGCCAAAGGAGCAGGAAGTGACTATATTCTGTTTGCTTTGATTTGTCTCTGAACACCGCAAAGTGACCCAGTCGTGGCCATGAAAATGAGCGGTGTGCTTGCGACACGGTCGTCTCTGTTCCAACCCTTGTACTCAGTGCGATGGGGTGGGGGGGGTTGGGCCCAGGGGTGCTACTGTGAGGTCGGTGACCGTTTGGGGAAAACAGGAGAAGTCTATGGAGCAGGAAGTGACCCTGGAAAGGCAGACTAGGGGGTCAACATTGGGTGACCTTGAGCGACAGGCTGAGGCGTTGCACTGCATTTCATGGCCAGTCCTGGCCTCCACGTCTCTCTGACTTCAGGCTGCCCCCTCCGAGCCGAGGGGCACCCCTCTCCCTGGGGAACGGGGTTCTGGGCTCTACGGCCTTCCGTCTTCCTCCTCCAACGAGGTCTCGTGTAAGTGTTTTCCAGGAGACTGGAAGTTTTGCAGGGCCTGGGGGACTCCTCAGCCTGTTCGAGGCAAGAACTGTGTGTTCACTGATGCAGCTCACGAGCGCCTTACACACCTGCTCTGTGTCGGGAGCGAGGCCAGGTTCTGGGACGACGGCGAGTGAGTCACGGTCCCGGACCTCAAGGACCTCGCAGCCGGGAGGGAGATGCTAAACGTCGCGTCCACTCTAGCGCAGTGACACCCACCCGCGGGACCTCACGGAGGCCTGGACTCAGCGAGGCTGGAACGCACCCTGCTGGTTCAGCAGCCGCTGAGCGTTAAGCGAGCACGTCCAGCGGGTGCCTTCTGGCAGCTGTCGGTCTGTCCCGTGTGCCCAGGCCCCTGTTTCTGCGTGGTTCGTCAGTTTGTTTTGTTCATTAGATTCCGCGTGTGAGTGAGATCACACGGCGTTTGTCTTTCTCTCTCTGGCTTGTTTGACTCAGCCTGATGTTCTCCAGGTCCATCCAGGCTGTTGCGGGAGCTGAGATCTCCCCCTTTTTCCAGGCTGCGTAGTATTCCACTGCATAATGTCCCAGTTTTTTATCCACAGGCACGTCCCCCTCCTTGGTCACTGTTTGTCTCCACGGAAGCAGCCGATACTCCTCTAGGACCAACAGCAAAGAATAGTGTCTACTGTTCACGTAAATAAATGAACTGTTATTATTCTTCAACTGGCTGTTTTCCCCAAACTCCAGGAAAACAGTCTGTGATGGGAATTAGGGAAGAGCCATCGCTGACAATTTTTGCGTCTGTGTTCATCAGGCATACCGGCCTTGAATGACTTTTCTCATAGTAGCCTTGTTTGGGTTAGTATCAGGGTAACGCTGGCCTCCTAAAATGTGGGAGTGTCCCCTCCTGTTCAATCTTTGGAATAGTTCGAGGAGGATTGGCAGTATTTCTTTAAGTGGTAGCGTCCACCAGTGAAACCACGTGGGCCTGGTGGGCTTTCCCGTGGTGGGGGGTTTTCCGTGAGCGACTCCATTTCCTTACTCAGCGTTGGTCTGTTCCGATTTTCTGTTCCTTCCTGATTCCCTCTTGGTCGGCTGCGTGTTGCTAGAAAGTATTCATTTTTTTAGGCTGTCCACTTTGTTGCTTTATAATGGTGTGTAGCAGTCTTTGACAATGCTTTGTGTTTCTGTGGAATGAATTGCAATATTTCCTCTCCCATTTCTGACTTTATTTGGTTGTCTGTCTTTTTTTCCCTGAGTTAGCTTAGCTAAAGCTTTTCATACCTTGTTTATCTTTAAAAAAAAAATAGCTCTTAGTTCCATCGATCTCTTCTATTGTATTTCTGGAATCTATTTCTTTTTTTCTTTTTTTTTTTTTTTGCCCTCACTTTTTTGCCCTGTTAGCATTTCCTTAGTGTATTTGGGTGCTCTGAAGTTGGGTGCGTGGAGGTTTACGATGATTATATAATCATGTAAATTGACCCCTTTATCACTGTGCAATGACCCTCATCGGCTCTCCTCACCATTTCTGGCTTCCAGTTTATGTCGTCCGATGCAAGCAGAGCTCCCTTGTCGCCCCGACTTCCGGTAACCCACCTAGCATGTGTGCTTCCAGCCCCTGCACCTGCGGGCTCAGCGGCACCTGGGGCCCTGGTCCCAGGGAGAGTCGTAATAAGGATTCCCCTAAATCTCAAGGGATTGGGCTTCTCCTGTAAGCTGGCCAGCAGGCAAAGAAAAAACGTGTCATACAGACAAGGATAACTGAGCCCGGTCATCCTGAAGGAGTAGGGCTGCTGCCCCATCATGGGGCAGGGAAGATAGGTCCGAAACTCATCCAGGTGTTTCTTGGTGCTTCCATGACCAGGAATAACTATAAATGGGTGAATAAGGCAGCTGTCGCCTCAAGGGCACGAGGGCCAGGGGCGTGGGCGCACCAGAGATGAGAGTCCGTGTGTGCCACATCGTCAGGTGAGCAACGTAACTCGGCACGCAGGCCGGCACCCTAGAGCAGTGGAGGGGCCTGGCGGTGAGGAGAATCGAGTGAATTCCAGACATGGAAGAAGCCCATACCAGTTGCGTTTTAGGGTGGTAGCTTCCAGGTGGAAGAAACCTTTTCTTTAAGGAGCTGTGACCAGAGAGAGTGGACTGAAAAAGTCAGAGTCCGCGTGGACTTGGGTGGTGCACAGGCAGGTGGTACAGCCTCTGCTGCCGGTGTCCTGGTCACGTGCCTGGGGCCCTGCAGTCTCGGCGTGTTCTCCGTTGACCTGCCGCTCTCAGCGTCTAGTCCGCCCTGGAGAACTGCGTTGTTGTTCTTTTTGTTTTTACAAGTGCAGAAGGCTGTGTGCGTGCCCAGCACCCTGCAAGTGCAGGAAAATTAACAGCCCTCCGGGAGCCACACTCAACTCACGACAGACAGAATTTGGGGTGTAAACACCCCGGCTCCCTCCTCCGTCGGGTGGGATCGCTTTGCTGCTTGGGTTCTGCAGTTTTTCAGTTTTCCTGAGGGACTGAGCTCTAGCTCCCCCCCCACCCCCATTTCAGGAGCTCTGATATGCGTACTGGATTCGCTGCCAGCGTTTCTCTGTGACTTTCCTACTTCTCTGCAATCGTAGCGTGTGACTTCCAAGCACTCGGTCCTGGTGTTGGTGCCTGGCTCCAGGAGAAGCCGGCTGAGACACTTTCACTTAATGCGTCTCCCTTCCTTTTCCTTTTGCACGGACACCTTGGCTCTGCCTCTCATTTGGACTTACGCGTCCCTGTTTGGACTGCGTTTCCAGGGGCAACAGACTCCAGCCCCTCCTCCTCCTCCATTAAAGCCAGTCCAGGCCCTGTCACCTTTAGGGCAGCGGACAAACAAACATCCTCCGGGGACAGCAGAACAAACCAACCCCACGTAACTAAGGCAGCTTAACCGGAGCCACATGGCATCGGCAGGAGGACCAGGAACAGAGCCGTTTCTCAGTCCGGTGCATCTGCGCAAAGCCCGTGGGGCCGGGGCTGCTCTCGCTGGCCTGGGACTCAGCATCTCTCAAAGAGGGTGCCGGTGACTCCGAGCGACTGCCAGGCAGCACTCCAGAATTTGCTCAGAAATCATCTCACAGGCTCTGCCCCTCCCTCTGGTGTCTCTGGCCAACGTCCACAGCCCCGGAACTGGCCACGGTGCTCCTCATGGGAACGCCTGAGTCTTTGCTGCTCTGGGCTTGGCTCCCACCTGTCTGGCCGCCCCGGTCAGTCCCGCAGCCCGGGGATCTTCCGTGACTCGCGGCTGGCTGTCACGATGCGGTCGCTGGTGAGGATGTGGGGGCCCCACCGAGGGGACCGTCTCCTGCCGCCGGGGCTGCCTCTCCGGGGCCACAGGGGCAGTGCCACACCAACGCAGAGGGCAGCGCGCGCCCAGCTGTCTGAAGTTCTCGCCGGTGCTCCGGGTCCATCCCGTTTCTCTCGAGAGCTCCTCCTCCGCGGCTTCCGACCCTCGGCCCAGATGCCCTGACAGTGCCGTTGCTCGGAACACGCACAGCCCCCCCGCCCCCACGCCCCCCGCCCCCCGGGATCAGACAGCCGGTTTCCTGCCAAACATGCCTCGCACCACGTTTAACGCATCGCGTGAAGGCAGACCTCCCTGAAGGCCAGCACGTGTGCAGCCTGGAGGTGGACTTGACGTGTGGACCACTGCTTTCCTGACCACGCCCCGCGTTTCAGCCCCGAGAACCGCAGCACGTTTCCGAAGCCTCTTTCTGCAGGCGGGGTCTGCGCTTCGCATTAACACTCGTGCGCGGTCCACTCAAGCGGTTTTCCTGGAAGGCGGTGTCTTCCGAAAGCACATCCCAGTTCATCTCTTGCTGCTTGGATCACTGTGAAGTGACAGTCCTTCCCCCACCCCCCCCCACCTTCCTGTCATCTGTCCAGAGGCCGTGAGGAGGTTCTCAGGTGGCCTAGGAATGCAGCGTGCCCCTGCCGTGACGAGTGGCGAGTGCTGCCTCTGTCCTGAGCATCCGCAAACACGCACGCTGACCACCCCAGAGCCACGGCGCCGGGCCCTTCTCCACCCCATTCATGCGACCTCATAGTCCGCTTTCCGGCTTGGTCTCGTGTTTGCCTCCAGCCCCCGCCCCCCGGCCACGCAGGCAAGACTGCTGCTCCCCAACGCCCCTGGGAAAGTCACTTGGGGCTCTGAGAATGCAGGGCCCCTTCCACGGGGCGGGGGGGGGGGCAAGTGGAGCCTGCTCTGGGCAGCTCTTGCCAGGCACCCCGACAGGAAGTGATTGCCACACCTCCTTTGGACCGACCTGCTGATCCCTAGGAGGTGGCCAGGCCGTAGGAAGATAAAGAGTGGATTCCTCATTTTCAATGGGAGTTTTGAAGCCTTCTCCGAGTCCTCCCCCAACCGGACTCGGGGGATCGGAGGGAGTCTGGAGGATACTGACTCATCCTGCTCAGCCCCACTCGGCTCTGCCTCCTCCTCTGGCATCAGCCGCCGCACAGCCGGTGCTGGGTGCGTGGACGTGAAGAGTTGTTAAAGGGACACGTCGACAGCTGAGGCCACGTGCATCACGCAGCAGGCGGGTGCGGCTCCCAGGAGGAGCTGGGCAGGCGGGCGGAGTGCTGTGGTGAGTCAAAGAGCGCTGGCCCAGCGTGTCCCCTTAAAGAGACAGCCACAAAGGAGCCCCGAGGTCACCCAGTGCGCCTCGTCTGTGGAGTCGGGTTTTGTGAACTGGGGGGGTGATGTAAGTCTTTACTTGGGTTTTACGTAGAGATTTGTGTTTTTACGTCTTCCTCTGCAAATCATCGTTTTCATTTTTGGCAGCCGAGTGATAATTAATTCGGAGGGGGGCGTGGGGCCCCCCTATCTGAGCAGCTCTGGCTTTCTGTTCACAGCGGCCCCCAGAACCGACCCCCCACACACACCCAGGAGGGGTGCTCGCTCCTCTGTGTCACCCGTTCAGGTTGGATCATGCCCAGCCCTGTGCATCTCTTGCCCTCCCTTCTGCAACACCTGTCTCGTCACTCGGTGCTCATGTGGGGCTCGTGTTCGTCCCCAGACTGCGACCTCTTGGTGCAGGTCACCCTGGCCTCCCCTCCTGTGCTAGGGGACAGGAAGTGCTGCATAGAAATCGCTTGCACGGGTGATGTTGGAGCTGCTTCCGGGGCTGGCGCCTGCCGGGAGTCAACTCCCTGCGGCTCATAACCTGCTGCACGAGGGAGCAGATGGGCTCGTCAGGATTCAGTGTAAGATCAGTGGAGCCATGTCTGTGACCTGCGTGGCTGGGCTCTCGTGTCCAGGTGGTGCAGAAGGCTTCCCTGGGCATCTTTCCAGACAACTCTGATGGCTGGAGGAGTGACCTCTGGGTAGAGACCGTTAACCTGGATCACATGTTTGCTGTGCGCAGAGAAGTTTCTGTGGACCGCGTGGCCACGGGCTCCTTTTGTCCTCGACTCAGCAGTGCGTCCTGAGCCCTCTCTGCAGGCCCTGCTTCACGGCGGAATGGGGCCCTCGGATCCCCGCCCACCATCACGCAGTCGGGAGCTTTGGTGCTGGGACTGAAACTCAGTCACGCTCTCTCCGGAGACGGTGCCCTGGGCAGGACACCCGGTGCCTGTAGGGAAACGGCAAGCACGTTGCACACCCATCTGCCTTCCCCCTCACCCGCTCACCTTCCCACCAAAAATGCGAGAGCCTTGCGAAAGAAACAGCTTCCATGTAATGCCTGTGTCTTTAAAAGTTGCATTAAATTGACCCCACCCTCCCTCCCTAGCTCCTTCTTGGCTGTCAGACTTGGAAGAACGCGTCCGCAGTGAATAAGAACTCTGTCTAGGATTTCGAAAGCGGTAACAAACACTGGAAATTTTGACAGCAATTTGGAGTCCACTGAGTTTTTCCTGGAGAAATCAAGACAGAAACTGGCTGGAAATTGTCTGGTGGGTGATTTGTATGAAAAATTCTAGGAACCGTTTTGTTTGGTGGAGTTCTTGTTGAACAGTGTTCAAGGGGAACCTGCCCTTGTTCTCTCCATTATGTTCTGAAAGTTGACTCATGCGTTTTTTTTTATAAGAACATGTTTTAAAGATTTTATTTATTTTATCTTTAGAAGGGAAGGAAAGGAGAGAGGGAGAGAAATATCAGTGTGTGGTTGCCTCTCGTGCGTCCCCTGCTGGGAACTGGCCTGCAACCCAGGCATGTGCCCTTACTGGGAATCGAACCGCGATCCTTTGGTTTGAAGGCCCGTGCTCAATCCACTGAGCTACACCAGCCAGGGCTGACTCATGCTTTTATATTCCATTCCCCCAAGCTCTGAAGGGCTTTCCCTCCGTTAGGGTTGACCAAGGCATCTGCCTGTCCTGTGGGGCTGCCCGGGGATTTGGTTTTGTACCTTTGGTCTAACTGTCCCGTCAAAGGGATGGCCTGGGTCTAGGTCTGGAGACACTGGACAACCACTAACCTCTTCGGGGCTCAGTTTCCTCATCTGTACAGTGAACAGAAGGAATGAGATGACCTCCAAGGCCTGCCCATGCTTCCCAGGACGTCCAGCCACTTCTGGGAGTCTAGCCTTCACACACACAGTTCTCCCATGTGCCTCAGAACCCTTCATCCTCGGCACTTGGTTTTTGGCATAAAAGCGTCTTCCGAGAAGACTTCCTACCTTAGAAAATAGCATTCAGAAAAAGTGATGGTTTAATTTTTCACATCGGATACGTCAAAAGACGCTTTCTTCAGGGTTCCCCGGTCATTTTCTGTTTGCTCCTGCACCCATCTGCCGAGGGGGAACACGCCAGGCAGCCTTCAGCTGCCGAGGACCGACCTGCAGCTCTTGGCGGAGGCTGCTCCCAGGGGTCGCTCTGCCGACGAGCAGGTCTTTCCGGTGGGAGGAAATGCTGGCACCGCTCGTCGGTCCGCTGGCACCTGTCCTGGAATTCGCCAGGGTGGCATTCGCATTCCGCATTGGGGTCCCTTGTCCCTCCTCACCTCCACACCTGTTCGCTATTAAAAAAAGCAGTGTTGGCGAAAGACAGAAACAACTAGCGGTCAAAACAGTAATAGCTTGGTGACTGGAATGGTAGCACCGTGTGCTGATGTCTACCGAAGGCTGGGCGTGGGCCGGGCCCTGGTCCAAGTGCTTTATGCCTGCGCCTTCTTTTGAAGTGGCTATTCTTATTTTCCAGGCCCTCAGCTGACGCACTGAGAAGTTAAGTAACTTGACCGAAATTGCACGGCTAGCAGTTTTCTGAACCTCGAATTTTAACGCTGGGTGTGGGATGGCGGTGGGCAAGGTCCAGCTGGAGGCTGAAATGCATCCCAATAGTCTGGGGAGACTGCATTTGGAGGGAGAGTGGCCACCTGGATTCTAACAGCTTTAAGAAGATTTTCTTTCGGATGCTCCCCTGCAGTCATAGTTATTGATTGTAGGGAGGAAGGGAGAGGGGGAGAGAGAGAAACATCAATCACTTGCCAACCCCCCACGTGTACCCCAACTGGGGATTGAACCCCCAACCCAGGCATTTGCCCTGTCCGAGGGTCAAGCTCGTGACTCTTTGGTGCAGGGGACGGTGCCCAGCCAGCTGAGACACTGGCCAGGGCGGTTCCAACAGCTTTAAATTAATATATAGAGGGTAGAAATGCATGAAAAGTGTTTCCAATCCTGGATGCTTCGGAATGAAAGACGTACATGATACTTTCATTCATTCATCTTTTATAAAAATACTCGCTCAATATTACGATGTACTGGATGCTTTAGAAGACAGAAGCCTGGAGTTGGAGGAGATGTCTGGACTTCCAGCCACAGAAAACAGGAGCCGAACAACGAGACAAATCCTGTTGTACCTGTGTGGCCGAGATGGGGTGGGCTGGGACGGACACGCGGAGCGCACGAAGGCATCTGGGGAGGGGAACAGCCCCCATCCGGGAGGAGGAACACGATACTTACCAGAATATCAAGAGGAGTGGTCACATGAGTGAGCGGAGACAACTGGTTGTGTTGTTTGTGGAGCCACGTCTCTCTCACACACACACACACACACACACACACAGTCGCAGAACCCACAGCGGGATCCCAGGGCCTCAGAAGTCAGTGGGGAGAGTTGAACGCAGCGGGAAGCCGGCGAACAACACACTTGGACAATCAGACCCCAAAAATTCAGAAAGAAGAAGAGTTTGGCAGTCGGAACAGAACAGTGGGGCAGTGCAGGGAGCGCCCTTTATTTCCGGAGGTCTTGGCTGGGGTTTTTAAAGGGCCAGCTGGTGATAGAACCTCATCTGAATATCCAAAAACTGAAGCCCAGGAGAGCTGAGACCCTCTGCGCGCTGGGGGGTGTCCTCAGTCCGGGGCCGGGCAGCCGAGGCAGAAAGGAGGGACTGTGGAGGGTTTGGGGCAGTTCAGTGTCCCAACTGCATGAACGTGTTTCGGTATTTTATGTCCTGCACGGCCATCGAGGGCCGCTGCCGCCTTCTTCCTGAGACTCTGAGGACGGGCACCTGTCCTCATCCGTTCCTGTGACCCCAGCTCTTTGTGGTCTGGGCCTCTGCTCATACTGCGTGAGCGACAGAGGCGTGGGGACTGCGGTGAAAGGGATACTGGAGTGAAACCCTTTAACTCAGGAAAACCAAAGGCTGTCTCGGTGAGTGAGTTACACGGGCGAGGGGTCGCTGTGAGAACAACCCCTGACCTTGGCGACGACCTGTTACACAAAGGTTCATTTCTTGCGGGTAGAGCTTATCCATTGCAAGCCACCTGTTCGGGTCCCTCCCCTCTGCGACCCGGCTTGCGGGGTGGCCGCCGCCAGACACGCACGGCCGCTGTGGCAGAGGGAAGAAGAGAAAGCGGCGGTTGCGTGCTGGCTCCCCCAGCGCCTGCTGGGAAACGGCAGGCTACCTGTGCTTCTGTCTCGTTGGCCGAGCGGGCCTCCTTCGGGGCCCACTCTCTTCTCTCAGGAAAGGCAGCCTTCCCGGTGTCACGGGAGGATGACTCTGGGCCCCGTGCTGCGCCAGGGCGTGGCAGGGAGCCAGGTGGGTAAGGCAGTGCCCTGCTTCGGAGCCGCCCACCTCCTACGGGGAGAGCGGTATGGAAATGGATAACCTGCACTGGGCCCGAAGGGGCTTTTCGTGGACTAAGGAGAGGGGGCCTCTTCTGTCAACTCCTTGAGCGGTTCGCGTTCACCGCCCGGCCCTCGCGGTAACAAAGCACAGGCTTGAGGCTCCTGAACTTCTGTGTTCCGTACGTACCTTCCCCTACGCCGTGATGAAGCTTCGCAGGGACTGTGAGTTCTCCCCCCGCGGTCCTCCCCCTCCCCCCGGAGAGCAAAGGCGCCCTGACACATGCGGTCCTGTTCGGAGGACTTAGTCTTACCGACCTTTGTCGTGCGGCGCCCGGCACGTGCGCGGCACGGCAGGAGCAGATGAGGAGGGAGAGCGCGAGTGACTGATGGGCCCCTCCCGCCAGCCTCTCACGTCTGGTCTTCCTGGGGGGCGGGGTGTTCTCATCCATCAGCTCCGGGGTCCGCCCGCCCTGGTCGGGCACCTGTTTCCCCGGCTGTTTGTCGTTCCCTCCTTCCGCTGCTGCTCTTCATAGCACGCGGCTCCTGCCGAAGGGCCACATGGTGCTGGGACCCCCACGGCCTTTGCCTGAGCGCCCGGGTTTCCCCGACTGGCCTGCAGTCTTGCCTCCGCGTGGGTGGGGCTGGTGTGTGTTCTGTGGCAGCTGGAAATCTGTCCGCTCTGGCGTGTGGTGGTGGTATTTGTGCTGGGTTGATGAGCCCCCCCCCCAATTCCTGTCCACCCACAACTTCATGATGTGACCTTATTTGGAAATAGAGTCTCTGAAGACATAGTTCCTCACATGGAGATGAGGTCATCCGGACTGAGTGCGGGCCCTGATCCCAGGGCTGGCACCCTGGCAGCAGGGGGAAGCAGGCACCGGGACACGGCCAGGAGAGCCCCACGCGGTGACACGGTGACGCAGCGCCACGGGCAGCCTTGAGGCAGTGAGGAAGGACCCTCCCCTGGAGCTGCCAGGCAGGCCCGGCGCTGTGACACCCCGACTTGGGACGTCTGTCTGTCTTCTAGAGCAGGGAGGCAGCGGATTTCTGTGGCATGTGACCAACCAGCTGAAATTAGCACCTGTTAATTTGCTATGCACGGCGCTCGTCTGGTCTAATGAATGTAAACCTCCCTCATCAGGGAGTACCTTGCCTGTCAGTCTCTCAACGCCACCCTCAGCTCCAGCACCGCCCCCCCCCCCCCCCCCCCCCCCCCCCCCCCCCCCCCCCCCCCCCCCCGCCGCGAGCCCCCCTGAGATGTCCCAAAATAGCACCAGCCCAGCCCGCAGAAGAGGCAGGGATGGGGTTTACTGACGTATTTTCCAAAACGCAGTTTCGGAAGGTGCTGACAACTGGTAGACTTCGTCACGCTTTCTGCACAGAGGAACCAGGACCCACAGCAGAGACAATCGGGAGTTGAGGCCCGGCTGCCCGGAGCACTGGGCACCAGCAGCGCCCCTCGAGCTGCGGGGCTCAACCTCACAAAGTGGCCGCATCTGCAGGGCCGGCGCCCCCAGCACTGTGCCCCTGGTCCTCCCGTGAGAAATGGGTGGGTGGGGAGGGCCCTTCCTTGGCATCAGTCCGAGTAGAGAGGAAGACTCTGGGAGGACATGGGACATGCCCAGGGTCTCCCAGCCGGTTACGGAAGGAGCTGGGGGTTGAACCCAGCTTTCTCAGGAAGATGCGCGGCCTCTTCTCGGCTTAGTTGAACCCCTGGCAAACCACCAGCCCCCACGCAGATGGCGTCCTTGGCGGTGGGTGTCTGAGCCACCTCTGCCACCAGAGGGAAGTGGCCCAGAAGAGGTTCCAGATGGGTCCCCAGAGCGCGCACAGGTTCCCAGCTGACTTGTTGGGCGGAGGCTGGCCTCAGGTTGGGCTTGTGGTCAGCACCCAGAGGACCTGGTTGGTAGCTGTGATCTTGAGGTTGTGGCAGGAACACCTGGTCATAACACAGAAGAAAGGAGCAAACTGGAGCAGGGTCACCCACCCCACGGGCGGGCAGGGCTCACGGAGAGGTCCAGAGCTTCCACCGGAGGTGCCCGGGGTCCGCCTGGGTGAATCCTCACTGTTCTGTGGAAAACTGACTCGTGTATTCGTCAGAGAACGAACTTTTAGAAGGATGCAAGGGAGCAAAAGGGGAGCAGACTGCAGTCTGCTCCAGTTCGTTTCTGGGAAGGTAAGACCCAGGGAAGGCGCCTTCCTCTTGGGCGCTCTTCTCGCCTGAAATGCTCCGGGGGCTGCGAGTGGCGTGCAGACGCGACCCGGAGCTCGGATGGTGCCGCTCAGCCGGGGACGGCAGCGCCGCTGCAGCGCTGGCAGAGGGGCAGGGACCGTGTTCGGAAAAGCCTCCTGGGGCCCTTTGCAGGCCCCGGCAGAGGGAATTCCTGAGGCCTCTGGCAGGTTCTGGGGGGAACTGGAGCAGCTCCGAGCTCGGAAAGAGCTGGGCCTGGAGGTTACCCTCCCGCCTCCCCCTTCCCCGCACGTCCGGGGAGGCAGAGCCCAGCAGGGCTCCTGGCTGTCCCGTCACTTCTGAGCGCCCCACTCACTGCCGACTGTGCTTCTCTGGGGGTTCCCGGGTCACCCCGCGGGGAACACAGATGGGAGAAAAAGCGGCACGCGAGGCCGTGGGAGAGCGTGTGAGTGTGCTCACACTGCCCCAGCGGGTCACCGCAGGCTAGTGCTGCATCAGCCCCGGGCGTCACTTCCCCCAGTTCCGCAGGCCGGCAAGCCCAAGGTCAAGGTGCTGGCAGGGCTGCTGTCCGACTGGGCCACTTCCTGGTCCACAGATGGTCCTCTTCTTGCTGTGCCCTCACCTGGGGAAGAGGTGAGAACTCGCTAGGGTCTCTGTAACATGGGCACTCACCTCACTCACGAGGGCTCTGCCCTCCTTTGGAGTCACCTCTCAAAGTCCCCGCCTCCAAATCCCATTGCCTGGGGGCCAGGTTCCAACATAGGCACATGGTGGGGGGCACAGCCCGCAGGTCCGCAGCAGAGGGGAGAAGCAGCAGAGCAGCGCTTGGGTGGGGCTGGGGGACGGGATTGGGAGTGAGCGGGAGAGGGTGTCCCACGGTGGAGCTTGTGCGTGGCTGGTTGCACGCCGCCGCTCACCTTCTGTGCCTCACCCATGGCCGTGAGGAGAGCTGCCAGGGACCTGCTGGTCCCACCCAGGAGGAGGAGGGACACGAGGGGCGGGTCCTCGACCAGTCCCGATGCCCCATGATCTGGTCACTGGAACGGGTTCTGCTGAGATCGTCAGAACCACCAGCGGAGCCCGGCGGGGTTGGGACTTCCAGATACACGGATCCCGGTTTTGTTGATGGTAACGATGCACCAGCACTGGGCCAACCCAGTCTTGTCACTTCTGTCACCGTTTGCGGGGTGCTTTCTGTCCCGGACTTCTCAGCTGCTGGCGGTGACCCTGTGACCTAGTGCTGGCCAGAGAGACACTGTTTCTGAGAAATATTTTCCTCTGTGATGAAAACAAAGCCCTTTCCTGGCTGCCTCTTGCTTTATTTCGCGGGCACTGTTATGACTATGTGATGCCTGGAACTATGGAAGCCATCTTGTCACCAGGAGGTCACAAGTTCAAGGACGAGAGGGCACCTCCTAAGGGGGTAAGGATGAGGAAAGCCTGAGTTTCTTGTTGCGTTGTTGAGCCTCAGAACACACCCTGGGGCCCCGGACCTCCATCCTTTACCGAGTAAACAATGGTTGTCTGTCTGTCAGGCAAATTTCCCAACGCATGCTTGAGTTGTGTAGGGCACCACGACGGTGGGGGAGGGCTGTGGATGACAAGTGGGAGGAGTCAGGAACTGGAGGCCTTTCCCTGATTGGCTGTGGAACCATGAGTGACGTGCTCACCTCTCGGGCTGCGTTGTCCTCCCTGAGAGAGCAGGCATTTCATGAGATGACCCCTAGGATTTTTCAGTTAGAATGTCCCCTGTGAGTATGCATGTCAGGTCTCTGGGAGGGGGCCACAGCCGGGCAAATATTCACAGAGGGCTTTGGAGAACTATTAATTATGCCCAAGGAAAATATTGAGAGTAGTTTTTCTACAGCAAATGCTGAGCTCTCGGCCTGAGGAGAACTTTCTTTTTCCTTTCTGAGTTCATGTCTAATGCATTCTGATGTTTGCGAGCGCGTGATCTGCTGTCGGGGACTTTCATCAAATGCTCATTAGGTGTCTTGTTTATAAAAAGTGATTTGAGTGCGGGGAGCAGAGGCTTCTTTTTCAGGAGCAGGTGTGTGGGATGAAGAGACAGACACCTGCAGGCTGATGTCTTGTTCCCCAAATCCACGGGAATTTCTGATATCCGGGGCATGTTTCACACCAGGCTGGGGAGGGAACTCAGGGGACAGAGCTTCTGAATAAATTAGTCTGTTTTTCCAGTTCCTGGTTCTGCAGAGCAGAGCTTTGGCAGGAACCCAGAGAAGCATCAGCCGGGGAGGTCACCCTGTGTTCTGCTTTAGCCAACGGCGGTTTCCTGCCCAGGCTTTGCAAAACAGACTTGCCTAGTCCACAAGCTCCCCGGGCGACCTCGGTCCTCTCGGTCTTCTGGCTGCACCTGCCCCGTCCCAAGTCCAATCTCTACAGTTCTAGTGTTTCCCCTCCCAAACTATTTTTCTTTAATTTCTCCTTGCTCTTCCCCACCTTCTTCCCCAGTCATATCCATTCACCATTTCCCTTTTCTTCCAAATTCCTCCCACCTTCTGTTACTCCTCTACATCACCCTCTCCTCTTTTGTCCTTCCACTGCTATGTCCTAAAGAGCTTCCCTGACTTTTGAGTAGTGATGTTCTTAAAATCTAATGAAGCTCTGCCCGGGTAGCTCAGTTGGTTAGAGCATCATCCTGATACACCAAGGTTGCAGGTTCAATGCCCGCTCAGGCCACATGCAAGAATCAACCAGTGAATGCATCAATCAGTGAAATAACAGATCGATGCCTCTGTCTCTCTCTTATCCTTTCTCTCTCTCTTGAAAACTTTAAAAAATCTGATGAGAACTCTGGGAGTCCCCATCGTCTGACATAATCATACAGAAGTATTTTACTAGTTGCTGTTAGCTGTTCGAGGAGGATTTCGCAGGTGCGGCCCGGCCCTGCTTTCCTTCCAGGCTTCTGTAGCTGCAAGCTAGTGGGGCAGAGCGATGGAGACCCCCGAGCCCGTGACTGCCATGGGTTTACACACACCGTTTACGAGCCTGTATCAGAGACCACCGTGAAATGCGAAAGCACTGAGCTGAGGACTGTAGGGGGGACATGTCACCTTCTCCGCATGGGCGGGGTGTATGGAGCTTCCACAGACGAGTGGGTGGGAATCGTAGAGGGAGCATCGCCCACTTAGAGGGACACGTGCCAAGGTTAGGTGCTGTGCGGCGTCGGAGCTGATTCTAACCAGCTGCCGTGGACAGGGACACCAGACCCCGCTGGGCCTGCCGAAATACTCTTCCCTGACCGTGGGCAAGTGGCTTTGTCTGACTCCTGGACGCATCTCCGGAGTACTGGTTAGGAGGCCTCAGTCTCCGCGCACACTCTTCCTACACCGAACATCCTGGCTTTCCCCTCAGCTCACCATCCAGCGAAGTTTTCCCCTTGTGTGTGTATCCTCGCCTGGCAAGTCAGTCCGTTGGCTTTGTGGATTTATCTATTTTACAGTTCGAGGAGTCGGGGCCTTACTATTTTTCACAGGGTAGCCTGTGAAGAGCCAGTGGGTGTCTAACAACCAGCAGCAGCACATGGAAACACCTGAACGTTAAGAACAACTAAAAACAAAGCAACCAACCAAGCCAAATCCAGCCCAGCCCAGCCCAGCCCAACCCAACAACAAACCAATAACAGCGGCAGGAACATGGTA
This sequence comes from Anoura caudifer, assembly GCA_004027475.1. NCBI lineage: Eukaryota > Metazoa > Chordata > Mammalia > Chiroptera > Phyllostomidae > Anoura > Anoura caudifer. Next base: position 110,237 of record PVKU01006074.1, read on the forward strand.
CAGCGACTCCCCCTCAGGAGACCAGGCCTGGCTGGGAAGTGAGACCTGCAGGAACCAGTTCCTAGCCAAGAGCTGGCTTTGCCTGGACTTGGCCAAATTCGGTGGTGGCCCAGTCCAGATCTGGATATTGTTTCTAGATGTTCGTGAGGTCTCTTTGGTCTAACATTCCAAGTTTTGCGGACTGATAAGGAACAAAAGCCATAGTTTTAACAAAAATAACTTGCCTGTTCCTTTGTAATTACTCACCAGGCGCCACTGCCAAATTTGGTGAGTTTGGGTAAGATGATACCGCTTTCACGCTTGGGCCGACAGCTGGGTTTCCTCGGAAGGACCCCCCCAGCGCGGGAGTTCACTTTGTGCTGTGGCCTCGTTGAGGACCCCGGGAGCGTTTCAGCTCCCAGCAGCCTTTCTGCAGCAC